>PVJX010006896.1:24699-48340 GCA_004027295.1 Dolichotis patagonum
TGTGCCAGGGATTGAACCCAGGACCTTTACACTGAGCTACATCTCTAGCCTTTTATTTTTATTTGAGATAAAGCTGGACTCAAACTTGTAATATTCCTGTCTTAGTCTCCCAGAGTGCTGGGATTATAGGTATGTGCCACCACACCCAGTATCAACCTGTTTTTCAAAGGGCAAATGGAAAACAACTAACTCTATACGTCAGTATTAAAGTTCTACTACAGATGCCTGGCTGAAGCTACAACATGCTGAAATCCTGAAGGGGATTTCCAGGATAATGTCACTGAACAAATCAAATGAAGTTTTGTAAAACCACTGAAAATAAAATGCCTATCTCTCTGGAAGGCCAGAAGCTGACAGCATGTAAGCAGCCCAGAAAGGATTCTCCATGTTTGTTTCCTTAGAGGTTAGTGGTTTGTGAAATCAGACCCACCAAAAAGCAGCCCTATGATTACTGGTTGGTAGTAGTTGCCACACTTATTATAAGGGTGTAAGAGCTAAGAGGAAAAACAAAACAAAATAGCCAACACCCAAAGTTAGGAAAGAAAGGCTTATTTAGCCCAGAGTTTGTGGAACTTTCAGCCTTGGCTGGCTCCAAGGCAGGGTGGCATGGCAGAGGGGCATTGCAGAGGAGAATTCACAGCAAGGAGAAAAAGACAGCAAGAGCAAGCAAGCAAAGGACATTAACAGCGTCCTTCTGCACCTTTTATCTTCTCCAGGCTACTCAGGGCAGGTAGCACGCACACCCTGATACCTAATGCCCTTGATCCCAGCACTGTACCATGAATCAGTTCCAGCATCACACACTCTAGATGCAGCCACCTCTGAAAAAGCTCCACCAATGACTGACTGCATGAGGCTTTGAGGGGATGTCTAAACACAGTCATAACAGTGGTTTAGAAAAATAACTCGAAAGAAAGGAAGAACAAGCAAGTAAGCTGAACCTTAAATTATACCACCTTCAAAATAAGGTTCATGAAGACTTGAAACCATACATTTGCACCTGGCATAGGACAACTCCGAGCATAGTACAGGCTCTTCCGTCGCCAGGCACCACAGCAGCCATCAGCAAGTGGGCTGCAGTAATTTTTTCACTGCAATCCTGAATTTCCCTACTGGGAAGCACTCAACTTTCAGTGCCTGAAGTGTACTGGACCAACTCAAAGACATACTATGAGCAAAGGCAACAAAAATATTCTGTTCCACTCCTTGTTTTGTAATCAAAGAAAAGCAACTTTCCTCTGTGTTCATTGTATGTATGTGTGCACATGTGCATGCTTAAATTGAAATGCTTATTATCCACTGACTTAATGACTTGAGTTCTACCTCCCCAAATCTGAGTTCCATTTAATTTTTATAGTTCAGCGTATAGGACTTCCATTTACAAAATGCTTAACCACCAAGCATCCTAAATCTACTGCACATGTGAATTAATAGGGACTAAAGGCAAAATGTGGTTATGCTCTTCTGGTAAGGATAGGATGGGTTATTCAGAACAACCCTCTAACTATAAACAACTAAAAATGTTGTGGGGGGGTGAGAGATAAAAATCTTAAAAAGCAACACAGAGCTAACAATACCAATTACTGAAGCAGAGCTAAAGGAAAAAAGAACACATTCTTAGAAGCACAGGAGAGGGCAATCACCTTTGCCTTGGGGGCACTTGCTAAACCCATCAAAGTGCATGTTCCTTTTGAAGGGCCATGTGGGCAGAAATCTAGCCCAAGGTAGGAAATCTTATACTCATTGCTTTAAGCTAGCATTTCAAAAACTATGATTTTTAAGGCATGGGCAAGCCAGGAGCAAAGCAACCTTTCCACAGATCTGAACACAGACTTGCGCCGTCTAGGTTTTCTGAAAACCTGAGACTATGAAAATGATTTAGAATGACAGTGGTTCAAACTGCTTCACAGAAGCAAATAAAAATCCTTCCTGAAAAACCACATCCTCATCCTAGGACCCAAATTATTACTGCAAATAATTATTCAATGAGCAAGCCAGGTGTTGCGGCACGCACCTGTAATCCCAGCTACTCAGAAGCTTGAGACAGGAGGATTACGAGTTTGAGACTGTTGCAGGCAATGAATTGGTTGGTTTGTTTGTTTGATTTTTGGTGGCGGTTGGGGACCAGGAATTGAACTCAGGACCTCGTGCTTGCCAGGCAGGCACTATGTTGCTGAGCTTTATCCCCAGTCCCCAGTCTCTGTTGCAGGCAACAGACAGATTTTCCCTCAGGAGAAAAGAGGCAGACATAATGAGCAAAGAGCAGCATACAGTAAAACACACTACGAAACAAAACCCTGCACACAAGATCAGCAAAAGGACAAGCTGGCTGGGCATAGTGGTAGACATCTGTAATCCCAGGACTCAGAAGTCTGAGGCAGGAGGATCACTGTGAGTTCGAAGCCAGCCTGGGCTACAAAGTGAGTTCAAGGCCAGCCTAAACTGCAAAGTGATACTCTGTCTCAAAAAGACCAAAAATACATAAATAAATATAGATAGATAGATATTCCAGATTTCCAGCATATCTCTAATCGATTCTAGCTTATTATTATTTCTGGTTCTTCCATTTGTATTTATATCATCAAAAATCAATAGCTCTGAATTTTTTTTCTTTTTTTGGTACTGGGAATCAAACTCAGGACCTTGTACTTGGCAGGCAGCAGCTGTGCTGCTGAGGTATATCACCAGCCCTGAAATTTTTGATGGTTCATAATTTTGTTGAAACCTCAATAGCTGTCTCATTTTTCTCTGTAACTGCAAAAAATATTTTCATATTATATAACATTGATTATATAATACAGCAATAACTAATTGTTTATATAAAATATATAATAATATAAAAATGAAACCCAGACATCTATGCCTGTAATGCCAACATTGAGGAAGCTGAGGCAGGAAGATCAGCCTAGACTATATAATGGGACCCTGTCTCAAAAAACCAGTCCCCTCTCAAAAAACGGCTTTTATGTACAATAACAAAGACATCTTAAAGGATTTTTAAAAATTTTAATGCCCATGGCCACTTACAGATGTTAATTTAATTTGTCTAACACATGAGTATTGACATTTTAAAAATCACCTTAGATGCAAATGAAGTTTAGAATCACTGAGTTTAAGAATGCCTATATATTTAAACCTAGCATTAACTCTCATCTTCCATTCACTTTTGTCTTGGATCTTTTTTAATTACCGACTTATGACTCTCCATTGAAATACATTTTTGGGTTTGATTTGGTTTTGTTTTTCATTTTTGTTTTTGTTTTCTTGAGACAGGGTCTCACTATGGAACCCAGGCTGGCCTGGAACTTGCAATGATCTTCCTGCCTCTGTCACCCAAGTGCTGGGATTACAAGCATGCACCACCATGCCCAGCTGAAATTAAGTTTTTAAAAAGGATAGGAACTTAACTCAATGCTAGAGTGCTTGCCTAGCAACACAAGTCTCTGGATTTACTACACATACTTCCCAAACAGCAAACAAAAATCAAAAAATCTGTTGCATGTAATACAAAGTAGCCTGACTTTGTAGTCTAGGCTGGGCTTCAACACTCAGCGATCCTCCTAGCTCAGCCTCAAGTGCTAGGATTAGATGTGAGCACCATGGCACTCAGTTTGACTTGGCTTTAGAGAACTGAAAAAGAATTACTACGTAACTTCTACTTATTTTTTTATTTAAAAAAATTTTTTTGTGATACCGGGGATCGAACTCATGACCTTGCACTTTTAAAATTTTATTTTAAAAAATTAAAAAAATTTATTTTAAAGAGACGAAAACCAGACAAAATAAAACAGAATAAAGTCAATCAAAACAAAACAATGAAAGTGATACAGGACTTCAAAAAAGGACAACAGGAAACCAACAATGGATCCCATGATATCTCCCACCATCCTCAAAATTGCTGGCCATGCCATAAGACACAACAAAATCAAACAGAAAACAGAATAAAGCCAACCAAAACAGAACATTGAATAAAACATAACAATAAAATGGAACAAAACAAAACAGTAAGACCACTGAATTTCAAAAACAAGACAGAAGAAAATTTCCCACAGTTGCTATATTGCATACTGTTAGCCTCTAAATAGATGCTCAGACTACCGGCTTAAGGCTTGTAAAGTCAACCAAACAATACAAGCATTAAGTGGTTTTTGCTATCAACTTACTTAGTTTTTTATTAACAGCATATTACTATTGAAATTCACAAGTGTTCACAATTGCAAGAATCCAAGAAAATTCCAGCTAAGACTAATGCTAAATGGGTTTTTTGGTTAATGTTCTTCCACAGAAGAGTCAGAAAAACAGTAACCAATAGAAAAGACCAAGCTGCAGGCTGGCTGTCTGCTAAGAGTAATAGATCGGGATACTGTCCTGCCCAACATACTCATGGTATTTCTTTTTCCTAAAATGCTCTGCTGACTACATAAGAAGGATGGTGTCCATAATCAAACTCAAAATATAAATGCTGGGATCACAGTAAATCTCAAGCAAAATCTTTAATGGAAAGATTCACAGAATAATACATCTTGGGCACAAACATTAAGTAGGGATGGGATTGAGCATCCTGGCTCAAGTGTGACACATGCCTAAAGAATCTGGAAGAAGGCAGGAGGAGCCTAGTTCAAGGGCAGCCTCGAATATATATGAATACACACACACACACACACACACACACACACACACACACGGGGGCCGCCTCTTAGGAGCTGTCTCTCAGTAAAATGAGAGACAGAGAGAGATTCTGTCTCAAAAAGAAAACAAACAACCAAGATAATATAACCCAAACTAAACCATTTACCCTAGGGAAGAAAATGAAAACAATGAACCTAATGGGTAATACAAAAGAACAGAATATATGAACTATACTTGATTGAACTTATTATGATACACCATTTATTTTAGGTACCACTAGAGGAAACAAGCCCCTGCCAATTACAGGTATAATTATGTTATAACATCTAAGTATATTCTGATTTCAAAGGTGTTGAAGAGGGGCCGGGGGTTTAGCGCAGCAGCACAAGTGTCTGCCTAGCAAGCATGAAGTCGTGAGTTTGATCCAGTATGGAAAAAAAAAGGTTTTGGGACTGGGGATTTAGCTCAGTAGTATAAGCACTTGCCTGGCAAGTGTGAGGTCATGAGCTCAATCCACAGTACCAAAAACAGACAAAGATGTTAAAAATAAAGTCAGGTGTGGTGGTGCATGCCTGCAATTCCAGCACCAGGGAGGCTAAGGCAGAGGACTGCTGTGAGTTCGTGGCCAGCCTGAGTTACAAAGTGAGTTCAAGGCCAGCCTGCAATGTATAGTGAAACCCTGTCTTCAAAAAGACAAGGCGGGGGTGGGGTGGAGATTTAGCTCAGTGGCCTAAGTGCCTGCCTGGCAAGCGACAGGTCATGAGTTTGATCCCCGATACCAAAAAACAACAACAAAAAAAAAGGTGTTAAAGATAAAAAGCACCTATTAGGGTCAGGGATTTAGTTTGGTGGCTTGGGCAGGGGATTTAGCTCAGTGGCATCAGCACCTGCCTTGCAAGCACATGGTCATGAGTTCGATCCCCAGTACCGATTAAAAAAAAATAAAAAATAAATTTGAGCCCAGCTTGGTGGCTCAAGTGCTTGCCTGGTAAGCACGAGGTTATGAGTTCAATCCCTGGAACAACAATAAAAAGCACATATTAAAATCAAGAAAATATTATGAATGACAAAATATAACCAGGCAACTAAGGCCTCTTTTTTTTTTTGCTAAAGTTAGCCACCAGTACTAAAACTTTCAACAGTCAGGGATTTAGCTCAGTGGCATAAGCACATGCCTGGCAAGTGCGAAGTTGTGAGTTCAATCCCTGGCGCACACACACACACACACACACACACACACAAACCAACCACCTCTCAATGAAGTTGAGTGTGATAGAGCACCCCTATGTGCAGCAGGCCTCCCAGCTACCTGAATGGCTGAGGCAGGGTTGTTTGAACACAAGATTTCAAGTCCACTAGGGGCAACAGAGCAAAACCTCATCTCCAAAACAAAACAACTGGCCACCAATTCTAACCACACAACCCACTTTATAATCCAAATAAACAGGAAGCTGAAGCAGGAGGATTGCCATGAGTTACCTACAGTCAAGGCCAGCCTAGGCGACATAGAGTCCAGGCCAGCCTGAACCACAGTGACACCCTGCCTCAAAAAATAAAATAAGAGTGTGATGCCTCCAGGCAGCTGGGAGGCCTGCTGCACGACTGTGACCCCAAATGTGAGTGTGTACTGCCACATCAGGAAGGCACGAGGCTGGCACCAAGTTGCTGCACTGGGACAATGAAGACTTGGTTTGTTTCGGAGATATCAAACCAACGGTACTTCATCATTACCTTGTGGTATGGAAGACGCACACTGGAAATTGCAAAGATCTAAAGAGAGCTCACACAGATTTGGTTGAGAACATGGTGGCTGTTGGAAAAAAACATCCTTGAAAAGAATAATTTCACAGATGTGAGGATGGGCTTTGATGTGCTGTAGTTCTGCTCAGTCCCCAGCTGTCCCTTCATGTTTGGACGTGTTTGGTTTATGTTTAAATGCTCCCTCAAAGCCTCATGCAGTCATGGAGGCAGCTGAGTCTAGCACTTCTGATTGGTTCATTGTCTAGGGATGGGATTGGCAGTGTGAGTGCTGCACCCACCCAGGGGTGGGTAACTGGCATATAATCTAAGGGAGGAAAGGAAGCATGTTTTTTCCTTTTGCCCTTTCGCCTTGCGGCTTTTGGAATCTGCCACAACCACCATGGATAGCCACTCCTCAGCCACGCCACCCTACCTTGGAACCAGCTGATTATGTACTAAAACCTCCAAAAACTGTAAGCTAAGTAAATCTTTCCTTCCTTAATTTTTATTTTTTTTATTTTTTTTTATTTTTTTTTTTGGGTACCGGGGATTGAACTCACAACCTCATGCTTGCCAGGCAGGCACTTAAGCCACTGAGCTAAATCCCCGGCCCCTTCCTTATTTTTGAGTGTCAGGTATTTTGTCTCAGCAATGAGACAAGAGTAACCAAGACAGGGCACCACTCAACCAATGTGGCTTCTTATCCAAGTTGGTTTACAGAGTGAATTCCCAGTGGTTCATCACAGTTGATTACTGGATTGAAAAACTAAAAGCATGAAAATGTCAGCGGTGTAAGGTTTTCCCAATCTTAGTACAAGCTAATGTTCTGGTCCATTTAATAGCAATTGAAGGTCTGTGGCATTTTATAAGCTACAGCTGCAGGGTACCCTTTCTCTGTACATCTGTTTCCTGGGATGTGGAATACAGTCATGTAAGCATTTGTCACCAACTTGTTTTCATGGTTCTCTAAGATAGGAAGGGTGAGAAACTATAGGTAAAATTCCACTTAAAACCCATTCTGCTAAGATAGGCACTATGTTTGTTAAAAGGTCAAATAATTTCATTTCTCAGTAGTTATTTATGAAAAATAAACTGATCCAGAAAGTACTTTTTTGGACCCTTTACTACTGTGAAGGAGAAAAACTTTTTAAAATTATATCTTTACACATAAGTTTTTAAAAATAATACCCAATGGTGGCCCTAAAGCAAGGCCAGAAGATTGCTGTAGCTGCTGGTTTCAAACAGGAGCCTAAAGAGAGAATTCTTTCTGTGGTCTGTTGTCCATTTCAGAACTTTGGAAATGGAATGGTCAATTCATCAGAAAGAAATAGCAGGTGAGTATAGCGGACTTTGGGGGGCCTGCAGGGGACAGACCCTGGCACCTTGGGACCTGCATTATGCGGTTGACTTGGGGTGCTGGGAGAACAAGGAACTGCTCCCCTCTCTGGGGGGTGGCTGAGAGTGTGGCAGACTTTCAGCAGCCCGAAGGAGAGAGACCCCAGCACTTTGGGACCTGCACCATGGGGTTGACTTGGGGTGCCAGGAGAACAAGGAGCTCCTCCCCTCTCTGGGGACGGCTGAGAATGTGGCAGACTTTCGGCAGCCCGAAGGAAAGACCCTGGCACATCAGGATCTGCACCATGCGGTTGACTTGGGGTGCCAGGAGAACAAGGAACTCTTCCTGTCTCTGGGGGGTGACTGTGATCCTGCCTACGTGTGGGCTGAGAATCAGACATCCCATGTCCCCCCTCCTCCTCCCCCATGCCTAGCAAGTGGGAGCCAGTGAACTACACATCTTGTGAAAAGATTGGCTATGTTATTTAGTATGAGCTCTCCATATGCAAAGATAAGGACAACCATTTGGAAGAAAACAAGAGACAATATGACAGATAGTGAAGAAAAAAAATAATAATAATACCCAATGATATGGCCATCTCTGACCTTGCTGGTGGGGAGAAATTGTATGTTTCCCTTTTGACTCAAATATTGATACTGACTTCCACTTCTTAAAGCCTAGCGTCTTTTTAATAAAGTGGTTGTGCAAGTTAAATGATGTAGGAATTCCCTATCACCCATGAAGGAGATGGTCCAAGACTATTAGTGAGTACCTGAAACCCAGAATCCTATACACATTAATTGTATATCACATTTTTACCTACACACATATACCTGTGAGGGGGTGTAATTTATAAATTAGACACAGTAACAAATTAACAACAATAACTAATAATCAACAGAACAGGTGTAACAGTACACTGTAATGCTCTTGCCAGCCTCTCTCTGGTACTTGGGGACCACTGTTAAGTAGCATAAAAGTCAGCTGAATACAGGTGCATGCTACTGTGACAGCGAGTCTAATAACTGTGGTGGTTACTATGGGGAGGTCCAGTATTCAACACACGGGCTCACACTCCAGGTAGCAGGAGATTTTACAGTACTACTCAGAATGATGTGCAGTTTAAAATAAGTAATTATTTATTTCTGGAATTTTTATTACTTTTAGTTGACTCAAGGGTACTGAAACCATAGAAAGTACCGTTACAGAAAGTGACACTTTGGATAACGGGGAACTACTGTAATGTAATTTCTAACAGGAACTTACTGTATCAAGCAAACTGGCTAACAGAATTTGCCAGGGAATTTTACAGAGTGGTTCTGTTAATGTAGTAAAGCTGACAGAAACTGTTTTATGGTACATTTTTTGTAACAGAGAGAAGTTAGAATAAAAAGTACTCAGACCTAGATTGTATCACGAAAAAGACCTGATTTGGAAATAGAAATAGATAGGCTTTAGGAGAAAATTTATTCCATAACACAACACTGAAGGCATTAGGAGAGCGCTTTGTAAAGCACGGAGCCCTGGAAATGACCTGCAGTCAGAGCCTAAAGGCAGCAGAGGCGCAGACCGCAGGCTCCACAGCATGTGCTCCCATGGGCCACACAGACTTGAACAGGAGACGAGCATCATGGCAGTGCTGGAAACGGGCTGCGATTCCCAACTTCCATTCCTCATTCTGTGGTATTAAATATAACGGTAAATAAGCAAATACTTACGTTTACATCATCTGGAATTTAGCTGGCTCATTAATTTATTTAGCAAACATCTACTGAACATTTGGTTTGCACTAGACACAGACCACATTAGGAAATAAGGACATGAGCAGGACGGCTGGCTTTGAACTCTCAACATAGGGGATGAATGGGCAGACTCCGTGAGTGTTCCAGGGGGTGCAGCGAGATGCAGTGTAGACTGCACTTGTTCAAAGCAAAACTAACTCACAACCTGTTTTAAAAATGTTTAAAGTGCCAGGCGTGGTGGTGCACACCTACAATCCCAACATTTGGGAGGCGGAAGCAGGAGAATCACCTGCAGCCTGGGATAGTGAGCTTGAGGCACCCTGAACTATATAGCAAAACCCTGTCTCAAAATAAAAAAGAGAAAAAGAAAAGTTTAAAGTAGTACCGAGATCATTATTTATGTATAGTATACTACTTGCATAATTGTGAGGAATTGTGCAAGTATTAAAACGAATTAAACTGTGTTAACTTAGAAGAAATCTAAGTAAAATGGAAAAATACTGAATCAAAAAAATAAATGAATAATAAAATCTAAATATAGTCTCAAAGATGTGACTATGTACAGGCAAAGATATCAATGAGGAGAAAAGGTTGGCTCTACAGGCAAATGAAAATATTCAAATTCATGGCTACCACTCTAAAGCAGTAACACAAAAAGGTACACAATGAACAGGAAGAACAAAAGATCAGCCGACTGTGTGCACACCCATGAAGGTAAAGATGTAGACACTAACAATAAAACCAGTTGAATTGAAGTCTGTGATACTGTATGTACATACTTAGCCCTGGTTAGTCAATGTTTAAACTAACTATAAAGAAGGACAATTCTAGTGAATCCCTATAAAAATGCTAGATACATAATGGGAAGATAGCAAAATATTTTCCTAGCTGAAGATGACGCCAGTATAGATGGATTATGATCCATTTAAAATGTGTCCCATGGTCCCCCTCTCTCTCTCCCTCCCCTTCCCTACAAGGAAAAAATAAAAATGAAAATAAAATATGATAAAAAGTGCCCTAATTACTCTATGATATGTATAGCATAAGACAAGTGTCAGAAAAACTTTCCTGTATATGGACAAACAATAATGATCTTCCACTCTGTGGATCACATTTAACCTCTGAGATCTCTGTGTTTTCTCCTTCTTCCTCTTTTTTTTTTTTTTTTTTTTTTTTTTTTTGAGACTGTGTAATTCAGGCTGCCTTTGAACTCACTATATAGCCCAGGTTGGCCTCAAACTCACTGGGATCCTCCTGCCTCAGCCTCCCAGGTTCTGGCGTCACAAGTGTGGGCACCAACCTCAGCAACAGACTTAAAACTGCAAAAACCACTCTCACCTCCACTACCACACAAAAACATGTTGTGGTCTTGGCTCCTAAACTACAGTTTGATACCCTCTGGTGAAGATAAAAACAAGGTTGAAAGTGTCCTTTATTCAATAATGATACTATAAAAATTAGAGAACAAATCTACCTTTTTTTTTTTTTTTTTTTTGTTCTTTTTGAGACAGGGACTCTCTATGCAGTTCAGGCTAGCCTTGAACTCACTTTGTGGGCCAGGTTCATCTCAAACTCCCAACAATCCTCCTGCCTCAGCCTCCAGAGTGCTGGGATTACAGGCATGTACCACCACACCCAGCTACAAATCTATTCTTGATTTTTTTTTTTTTTAATTTTTTTGGTACTGGGGATCAAACTCACAACCTCACACTTGCCAGGCAGGTGCTTATGCCACTGAGCTAAATCCTCAACCCTTATTCTTGATTTTTAAGAAAATTACTTAATAACGTTTTAGCATGAAGCTAAAAAGTAATGAAGCCAGCTTACTTTTCTATTGGTGCTGACAAAGTTACAAGGGAAAAGCTTATTTAGCTCACAGTTTGTAGAGGTTTCACTCCATAACTGGCTGGCTCCAAGTCATGGTGGCACTACAGACAGGCAATGCAGAGGAGAAATACTTCATGGCGGGCAGACGGGAGCAAAAAGCAAGCAAAGGACAAGACAAACTTCTCTCTATCCCTTATCTAGACTACTGGGATTACAGTGGCGCCACACCAATCGGTGGACTGATTTAGTAAGCACTTACCCTCAATCTCATCATTTTTAACCCAAGCACTGCACCATGAATCATTCACACTCTAGACCCAGCCACCTCTGAGAAAGTCTCACCTATGACTGCATGAGGCGTTGGTGGGACATCTAGACACAAGCTGTTAAGTCTCCAAATAACTAAAGATAATGATATACTATGTATTAACTATTGTTATTCTATTATTTTGTTATGATATTTTAATTTTTTCATAAAATACAGAGAGATTAGTCTCTGCACCAGTGAAAAGCCACAGCTTAGGCAACAGCTTTTCTAGCAGTGCTTTTTAATATCCACGTTTATGGGGCATGGTGGCACACATGTGCAATTCTAGCACTTGGGAAGCTGAGGCAGGAGGACTGCTGAGAGCTCGAGGCCAGCCTGGTCTACGTAGTGAGTTCAAGGCTGCCTTATACTACATAGCAAGTCCCTATCTCAACACAAAACAAAACACAGCAAAAAATATGCATATGTTTATAAAAGAAAAAATAAATGTATTGCTGGGTTTTATAAACACAGGAGTTGTCGTAAATTGAGAGAAACTAAAAATCTAATGTCAGTTTAGGAGAATCTCTTTGTTTCAAATTACACAGACACCTTCAGCCATTCTAATGTAGAAAACTTTAACTAGGTGTGGTAGCCCACACCTAGAATTCCAGCACTCACAGGCTGATGCAGAATTGCTGTGAGGCTAGACTGGACTACATAATGAATTGAAAGACAGCCTAAACTACATAGTGAGACTCTCTTTTTTTTTTTTTTTTTGTACCGGAGATCAAACTCACAACCTCAATCGAACTCAATCGAACTCAATCGAACCTTGTGCTCAACAAGCAGGCACTTATGTGCTGAGCTAAATCCCCAGGCCCAAGACTCTGTCTTTAAAAAAAAAATTAAAAAGAAATCTAAAATTAAAAAATAAAGAACTCGGCTGGGGGTTTAGCTCACAAGCTTAAGTGCTTGCTTGGCAAGTGTGAGATTGTGAGTTCGATCCCCAGTACAAAGAAAGAAAGAAAGAAAGAAAGAAAGAAAGAAAGAAAGAAAGAAAGAAAGAAAGAAAGAACTCTACCAGATTATAATAGGCCATGACTATGGGGCTAGAAATGCATATATCAAATAAAAAAGTGTAATCTGCAACAAGAATAGCAAATATAATAATGAAAATTATAAAAAGGAAAAAGGAATCATATGGTTTTCTCTAAGTATTCTGACTTCATTCTAAAATATTCTAATATCAATGACTGAAATTTGTTCCTCGTTCTCTGTTAAAACTAAAAAAAACAAGTAATATACAAATTTTGGTTGCCTAGGGGTTTTTGTTGTTTGCTTTTTATTTTTTAAATAATCAGATCTAATGAACAACAGATTTGGTCTCTTTTCTAGAAGTGTTCACTATATGAGTATGGGGATGACTCATGATTGATGAATGAGACTGAGACAAGAAGAAACGGACTAAAATCGATCTTATTAAGCTAAGTGAAAGCTTTACTCAGCCAACCAATGCCACATTCCAGCTACTGACTTGTCTGAGTACTGTTTGCAGCGCAGCCAGTCCATTTTATGCTTCAGCTTTGTAAGATTTCTTGCTCTTTGAAGCTCAGCTTCAGAGTACATACTGCTGAGTGTGTTTTAAGAGGCTGAAACATAAATTTTAAGACTCCAATACATAGGCCAGGGATGTAACAATGTGCACAGTACATCTTTAACATGCTTGAGACTCTGAGATTAATCCCCAGAAAAAAATTTTATGTACAGTATACATAAAGAGAGCCTAATAAAAAACCAAGAGAAAGCTGGGCATGGTGGCACACACCTGTAATCCCAGCACTCAAGAAGAGGTTGAGGCAAGAGGATTACGAGTTGAGACCAGCCTGGGCTACATAGTGAGTTCAAGGTCAGTGTGAACTACAGAGTGAGACCCTGTCTCAAAAAAAACATTTTTTTAATTATAAAATGAACCAAAAATTAGGCAATACAAAAATAAAGAGTTATGGGGAAAACAGTGAGGGGAAGGGAAAAAAATAATTAGGAAATGTCATGTACATGTACCAACTCCCCACGATGAATATAATTATTATGTACTACTAACGTGCCAATAAAAAAAGTTTTGAGTTAAAGTGGGGAGAGCTACGATAGATTAGGTATTTATGTAAACCTAGCAACAATGATTTTAAAACTATGTACATGCACTACTCAAATAAAAAAGAAGAGTCTAAACTCATATGCCTGGGCCGGGGATTTAGCTCAGTGGCTTAAGTGCCTACCTGGCAAGCACAAGGCCGTGAGTTCAATCCCCAGGACCAAAAAAAAAAAAAAAGCAACTCATATGCCTGCCAGGCCACATGGCAACCATATGAATGCATGAATATTTTCTGAAAGCACATCACAATGCTATCAGATGTGCTTCAGTGCACAAAAAATCTGGCCTAAAGATATTTAGTCTTTGTTTTTAATATCCCAAAATACAATTCACATAAGTTATTTTGAGTCATCCTATTAAAAAAGATTCAAGAAAAGACATTTGACTTGGGAGGCTGAGGCAGGAGGGTCACTACAAGTTCAAGGCCAGCCTGCACTACATGGTGAGACCTTGTCTCAAAAAAAAGAGAGCCAGGATCTGGCTCAGAGGCATTAAATGCCTGCCTGGAAAGTGCCAGGTCTTGAGTTCGATCCCTGGTACCCCCCCCAAAAAAAAGAGAGAGAGAGAGACCCAGGCCCAGGCCCAGACCCAGATCCAGGGGGAGGGGAGAGAGACAGACACAGTCAGAGATCCCACGGTGGCCTCAGCCTGGGCAACAAAAGAACTGGGATGTAGCTTAGCACAAAGGCCCTGGATTCAATCTCCAGAACAGCCAAGAAAGAAAAAGGAAAAGGCAAAGTAAATTTCGGAGTCTTGTGGGGTATGGAGATTGAACTCCAGCCTTCTGCACGCTAAGCACATGTTCCACCTACCTATCACTGAGCTATAGTCAAAGCTCCAATTTCCTTAATCTTGAAAGATCTTTTGTTGACCAGGACATTCTTCCTTTTATACATTCTTTCCTCTCTTTTCCCTGTCAAACCTCTCAAACAGTTGAAATATACATTTTATAGGAACAGTTCTACCTTTCCAAAAAACATAATCTTTTTTTGTTTCTATTTTATTTTTTGTGGCCCTGGGGATTGAAATTAGGGAGTCCTGAGCTATATCCTCAAGTCTTTTTTAAAATTTAATTTAATTTAATTTTAAAGAGGATAAAACAGAATAAAGCCAATCAAAGCAAACCAGTATAAAAGACAAAGGATTCAAAACATGAAATCAGGGCTGGGGATTTAGCTCAGTGGTATAAGCACCTCTGTTGCAAGCGCATGGTCGTGAGTTCAATCCCTGGTACTGATTAAAAAAAAAAAATTATGAAATCAACAAAAGTTATCATAATGCCTTTTGATGTCTTCAAAATAGCTGCAGATAACTTCACACATAGTAAAAATCAAACAGAACAGAATAGAATAGAAACAATAAAAACAAAACAATGAATTCAATAAAGGACTTCAAAACAAGCCAATAGTAAATCCAAAATTGCTACCGTAATATTTCTTGCTATCTTTAAAATACCGGTTCCTGCCATCGGATTCAACATAAGTAAAAGGAAATAAAACCCAACCCAACAAAACAATGGAAAACGATATAGGACCTCAAAACAAGACCATAGGGAATCAACAATGGCTACAACCCTAAGAAAGAGATCCCCCCCAGATGTCACACTGCGTACCGCTATCTTCTGAACCTATGATCAGACCACTGGCCGCCCTAGACCTGCAGTGTTAGTGAGGCACCAAAGCACCACAGGCATCCAATTGCATTTCACCTCCACAGCTATCATCACAGCCTGTGTTTCTCCAGACAAGCTGGTTGCTTGGGGGGAGGGTGGGGATTGATACTTCTTGTTTGCCAGCCTGCACGTCAGAATGGGCTGGGGTCTGTCTGTTCCAGTCCGCCAGCAGCCTGTACATGGTGCTGGTTTCCAGACTGGCTTGCTTCCTGGTGTGGCCTTCTTTCCTCAGTCTTTTTTTTTCTTTTTTTTTTTTTAATTTTGAGACAGTCTCATCATTAAGGTGCCCAGATGAGACATGAACTTTCCATTCTCCTGCCTCAGCCTCCCAAGTTGTGGGAATAACACCACCATGCCCAGCTCGGGTCATACTGCTCTTTCCCCTGTCATTAGTTTTAAGTGTGTGCTTCTATGTAACCTATGATTATTACTACCTCTATTTAAAGTTCTCTTTCCTAGACTCCCACAACCAAAATTTCCTTTTCCTTAGCTTCCAACTAAATTCTTGTAAATCATCTTTTAATTCGCAACCACCCGTTCCCTATAATTCCCTCAACAAGCCTTTGCCCAACCCTTAATTGTGAGCATTCCCCAGGGCTGCCCTTGGACTCATACCCTCTACTTACACATTCTTTAAGGGGCCCAACCATTTTCATAGCCCCAGCTATGGCCCTTTAAGCTAAATGATGACTATAAAACTTACAGCCAGTTCCAGATTTACATCCTCTTACTGGAAATTGCTTGAAATGCCTAAATATCATTTCAAACCCAACACAAGCTAAAAATTATATGTGTTTGGTAGCCTGACAGTTAAATTTTGATTCCTTTCTTCTTTATCTGGTTAACTTTAGCTCAATCATCATTTTCTCAGAAAAATATTTCCTGGCTCTCTCCCTCGCTGTGTCCACACAACTCCTTCATAGCACTTACACAGCTACAATTTTCCATTTATTTTATAATTCTTTAATGCCTACACCCACCTAGCACAGTGATGCATGCCAGTAATCCCAGCAATTGGGAGGCTGAGGCAGGAAATGGCCACGAGTTCAAGGCCTACCTGGACTATATTTCAAGATGTTGTCACATAAAACCAAAAAACAGTGAACCCACCACACTGTCACCCAGAGCCACAAACAGTGGCCTCTGCCCGTGCGTACTGATGGCAGTTCTGGCACCAAGGGCCTGGATGCAGCACTGTCCCTGGCAGGACCACTGGGCCCGGGACCCTGGGCATAGACTCTGGGCTCGCTGCTGCAGGCCCAGAGAGTGCTTTCAGGCTGCCTGGCCACAGTCAAAAGCCTGCAGGGCCTGGACTCCACCCACAGGATAAGAGGCCTGACTATGTGGGCTGGAGGGACTCTGGCCTGAGCAGTGCCAAGGAGGAGAAGGAGGGGCTGGGGATTTAGCTCAGCGGCATAAGCGCCTGCCTTGCAAGCAGGCAGTCGTGAGTTCCATCCCTGGTACCGATGATTAAAAAAAAAAACAAAGGAGGAAGAGGAGGAGGAAGAGGCCGGGGAGGATCACAGTCACGTCCTCTGTGACAGAGAGACACAGCTCTCTATCTCTCTGTGTGACACTAAGAATCTGTCTGTTCGTCTTCCCTCTGCTGCGGTTGTCCAGTGCCGTCCCACACCCCCGAATTTCCTTCGCTGGGGCTCCTGATCCTAAGATGCTGCTACGCTATTAAAGTGACTTCATTCAAAAAAAAAAAAAAAAAAAGATCACCACATTCTCAGTACCAACCATTAAGTTTTTGGCACATAGCAAGTAATATTCATCCAAAATGTGCCAAACAAATGAATAAAAGCTTTCTAAATTATTTCTAGGTGATGAGTCCCCATCTGTCCTATCCCCATCTCCTTTGCTACTAGTAAGTCTTTTCACACTAGGAGCTTTTATTACAAAAGCAGCTCAATGATCCTCTGGTTTTCTTCCCTTCAATCCATATTCACAAGAACAATTTCGTTATTTATCTTATCATTACATTCTCCTGTCCAAAAACAGACTTCCTCCCTCAAAAACAAATCTAAAGCTGGGTGTGATGGCATATACCTGTAACTCCAGCTACCAAAGGCTGAGGCAGGAGGACCACCACTTTGAGGCTAGCCTTGGCAACTGAGTAAAACCTCAAAAATAAAATAAAGCCTGGGATGTAGCTCAGCTGCACAGCGTTTGGTTCCAATATACCACCCCTCCATCTAAACTGACCCAGGATTTCACTGAAGGACTCAATTTACCAAGAACAACATCAGCAGCTCAAGCCAGGCCTTCCCACTGCCCGAGGCTCTGAAAAACACCAATTCTTTTGTTTCTTTTATTGTCTTTTTTTCAAAGTTTCTTGTTGGCTAACACAGCAGTATTTCCTTGCAAATGTTACTATCAACTGTACCACAAATACCTAACATTAATTAACCAAGTATTGTCAGTAATGCATTTAGAAGCCATAATTAACCAAGTTTTGTTACCAACATATTTATAAACCATCTCTTAAGGTATATTTCTTTTCTTTGTTTGTTTGTTTTGTTTGTGACAGGATCTTGCTATACAGTACAGGCTGTCCTCGAACTCAATGGTGATACTCTTGTCTCAGGCTCCAGGATGCTAAGATTACAGGGGTGTATCACCACATCCAGCTAGGGTATGGGTTTTACAAGACATGATTAATATTATTCTTTCAATTAGTGTTTCATCTTATAAATGTGGTCCTTATAGTCTAATGATTACAGATTGAAAGCTTCTAAGTAAAATCATGACAAATCAAATTTAGTTATCTAAAATAACAGACAAGGGGCCAAGGGTTTAGCTCAGCAGCGTAAGTGCCTACTTGGCAAATGTGAGGTCATGAGTTCGATCTCCAGCACCAAAAAACAAAACAAAATAAAGTAAAATAAAATAACAGACAAGCCAGACAGGATGGTGCACACCTGTAATCCCAGCCCTTCAAGCACTGGAGAGGCTGAAGCAGGAGAAGGAAGTATGAGACCAGCCTGGGTGAACTAGTGAGTTTGAGGCCAGCTGACCTTGTGTCAAAAACAACAAAAAAAGCAAATTTTAAAATACAAAATAACGGATGGGTACTGCCTCCGCATCAGAAACAATGTACTAATAAAATGTACGCCATTAAGATATCTGCCAGCCATGACGGTACACAGCTGTAATCCTAGCACGTGAAAGGCTCAGACAGGAGGTTTGCAAATTGAGTCCCACCTGGGCAATTCATGTAGCAAGACCCCTGTCACAAAAATACAAAGGGCTGGGGATGCAGCTCACTGCAAAGGTCCTGGATTCAATGGAAGGAAGGGAGGGTAGGAGAAGGGAAAGTTTGCTTTTCAAAACAGTGCTGCAGGGCCAAGGATATATAGCTCAGCGGCACA
Source organism: Dolichotis patagonum (assembly GCA_004027295.1). Classification (NCBI taxonomy): domain Eukaryota; kingdom Metazoa; phylum Chordata; class Mammalia; order Rodentia; family Caviidae; genus Dolichotis; species Dolichotis patagonum. Next base: position 43,422 of record PVJX010006896.1, read on the forward strand.
AATGCCTGCCTGGCAAGGGCTAGGTTGAGTTCAGTCCTTGGTATAAGAAAAAGCACTGCTTCATAAAATAAAAGTAACAGAATATATATATATATATATATATATATGAAAGCCAGTCAAATATGCTATTATGCTACGACACCAGGGTCTCACTATGCAGTTCAGGCTGCCTTGAGCTCACTTTGTAGCTCAGGCTGGTCTCAAACTTGCAACAATCCTCCTGCCTCAGCCTGCTGAGTGCTGGGATTAACAGGAATGTGTCACCCAGCCCGGCAGTGCTTTTTTCCGAGATGCATTATTCACCTCATTTGCAGTAAGAACCATAGGAAAAGGAGTAAAGATTCTTTAAATGCAAAACATTTGTAACACCAATAAATAATTGGATTATAATTATACATACTTCAATGTAACAAACTTCCTGAAAAACTCCATCACTGAAGTAAGAATGCCTCTACTTTGGGGCTAGGGATTTAGCTCAGCAGCATAAGCACCTGCTTGGCAAGTGCGAGGTCATGAGTCCGATCCCCAGTACCAAAAATAAAAAAAAAAAAAGAATGCCTCTACCTAAAAAATAAAATATAAAAAAGAGTAGCCAGTCAGGCGTGGTGGTGCACATCTATAATCTCAGTACTCAAAAGGCTAAGACAGAAAAATCACAAATTCAAGATCAGCCTGAGCAACTTAGTAAGACCCTGTCTCAGAATAAAAACTAAAAAATGGACTTTCAACTCACAGCAAAGGCCCTAAGTTCAAACACCAGAAACGGGGTGGTGTGGAGAAACATTATAGGTAGCTAAGTTAGGCAGTCAGGGCTGGGCCCTCAAGACTTCAGTGCCCAAGACAACTACAGCTGCAGGCACATTCAATTGAAGGCCAGGCTTATTGTATTGCCCAGGCTTGTTGGAAGTCCTCGTCTCAAATGATCCTCCTTGAAAAATGGGGTAGGCGGGCAACTCACTTTTCTAGTCCCTTTCTGTTCCTCTTAATGAATTCTTCCTACTCTTCACCTCTGTTTTCTAACACTCACTCCTCAATTTTAGAGACCGTGAACTTGACGTTTCAGGTATCCAGTAGGTCATTATTCAGTAGTCATACATCATATGCCCTATTATCAGGAGGACTTTAGACACCACGCAGAGGATCCAGCCACTCTTGGAAGCTGGGACAGGATCACAAATTGCAGTCCAGGCTGGGCAACTGGATGTCTTAAAACAGCAAAAGAGGGCTAGTTTGGTGTGAAGGCTTTAGGTTTTATCCCCAATACCAAAAAAACAAACAAATCTCTAGATCAAAAAGAATAGCCAGAGTTGGGTGTGGTGGTATACACCTGCGATCCCTGTAATCTCAGCACTTGCACTGTGAGGCTAGGCAAAAAGACCAAAGATCACTAGGAATTGAGGCCAGTCTGGATTACACACTGAGTCCCTGTCTCAAAAAAGAAAAAAAAAAAAGATACGTAAGATATGTAGACAACTAGGCAGGTACAACACAACTACAAGATTATTAGTAAATACAACCCTTTTCTTGAGGAATCTTCTTACTACCCTGTATGTAAACTCGAATAGACAAGGCAGTCAGGTATAATGTGTCTGGTCCCAGCTATTAGGGAGGCTGAGGCAGGAGAATCATTTGAGACCAGCCTGAGCAATACAGCAAGACCTGCTCTCACTCTTTTTTTTTTTTTAAAGACCAATGAAAATTTAACTACAAACCTGAAAAGAATTCCAACTTGGTGTCTGAAATGGAACTAAACAAGAATTCCAATTGTTCTGTGTTTTATCTCCTGCTATAGTAAATCAAGAAATATTAGGCAATCCACCCAAATTAAAATTCAAATGGAGAAAGGGTATAAGCATGACACAGTGGAGAAAGCCAGATCCTATTTTACAAAGCTTCTGAACAATCACGCTGGATGAACGTTTAAAGCAAATATACAAATCAGGGCCCATGAGCCAAACCAAGGGCAAAGACCTCACTGTGAAGTCTCTATTGTTGAGTTTCACGTTAACATAAGGAGCCAAAAGTCAAACCCAAGTATTAAACCAAATCCAAGTTTGCACACAAATATCAAGTTAGCTAATAATTAATAGATTGGTTACTTTAAACTATCTAAAAACAACTTTAAAATACAGGTAGGATAAGCATCTGCCTGGCGAGCGTGAGGTCACGAGTTCAACCCTAGATACCAAAAAAAACAAAACAACAAAAAAAAACCACATAGGTACTTTAAGATATATAAACTGTCCCAAACCTTGAACAAAAACACCTAAGATCCTTCCTGCTAGCAAACTAAATTGCCATCAGATAACCTGCAACCCGGATCACTGGTGGAGTTCTCTGACCCACAGGAAGCACTGCTCCATCTCTCTTCTACAAGCGTTCCTTCGCACAGATAGGAAACTAAAGCAAACTGACTGGCACAAAATTGCTTCCCTTCTAGAAGCCCAAGGTCTTGGCTTTCACCCCAGCACTGCAGAAACACAGCAAGCAAAAACCATGTCGCAAGAGGGGGAGCAGAGCAGAAGGGGAGTCTGTCCTGAATCAGCTCAGGCTTGGGGCTGACTGGCAGGGGACAGGTCCCAGGGTTCTGACCCTGGGCAAGTACCAAACTGGAACTGAGATGGCCATAAGGCAGAAGCTGCTTCCATATTTTAAGTTAAAGACACTGCAACACCAAAAATCGACTACAAAGAAAGATCGACAGGGCTGAGGATTTAGCTCAGCAGCATAAGCACCTGCCTGACAAGCGCAAAGTTGTGAGTTCAATCTCGGGTACCACAAAAAGAAAAAAAAAAAAAAAAAAGAAAGCATCTGCTTTTCTCCATATGGAAACCAAGAGAGCCAGGTGTAGAGGAATAGTTCTGGGGTGGAACACTTACCTCTGACGCACCAGTCCCTGGGTTCAATCCTCAGCACCACGATCATTCACTCGAACAGAAGAAATAAAGACTTACAGGCATTTTCCAGAGAAACAGGAAAATGCAAACTTCCTGACAAAACCAATCAAAGCAACTAAGAGACGCTGCTAGCAGTCTGCTAACACTTTGTGCCCCCTTTCATTGTCCTGAGTTCTCACTAGGACAGTGTGCCATGTATCCAGGCCCAGCCTGAAAAATGACCATCCCCGGAGTGTGAACAAAAAGCACAAGTGATCAGCTCATTCCAGCACTCAGCCTGAGGCAGGAAGATCACCCCAAGTTTGAAGCCAACATGGGCTGCAGAGTGAGCTCAAGGCCAGTCTGGACTACATAGTAAGACCCCATCTAAATAAGCAACCTCAAGGAGCACAGACTTAAAGAACAGGATGTTAAATGAGTACATTCTATGGTTCGTGAAAAAATTATTGGCGGGAGTAAGGAGTGGAAAGGGCTTTAAAAAAAAAAGCAGCAGGCAAGTAGGACTTCACTTCCTTTCCTGATGAAAGCGTAAATCTCCAAAGCCCTAGGAAACAAAGAACCACAAGACACAGTCACCCACTCTCAGATCACCAGGTGGCTGGCAGTTGCCCACAGCTTCTCTATGTAGCCACTGATATTTTTGGATTTGTTACAGACAGCTCATTTTGCCCTAAATAACACATAAACTGGAATCGTTTCCCCCCTCCCCTGTGGTGGTGGGGAATGAATCCAGGGCCTTTTACACACTAAGGCAAATGCTCTATCACAGCTATACTTCCCTAGTCCCCATTTTTATCATTCCCCTCTCTCTCTCTCCCCCTCTGCCTCCCTGTGGTATAGGGGTTACACTGAGCTATATCCCCAGCCACATCCTCCCCTGATTTTTGAGATAGGGTCTCACTAGGTTCACGATGGCCTTAAACTCACTATGTACCCCAGGCTAGGGTACAAACTTGCAGCACTCCTCCTGCCTCAGCCTCCAGAATGCTAGGATTACAAGCATGTGCTAGCACACCCAGCTACCAGCCCTTTTTCTGTTACTTTGACACAGGATCCTGTGAATCACTAAACTGCCCAGGCTGCGCTCAAACTTGACATCCTTCTGTTTCAGCTTCCCAGAGTCTTGAGATAGCAAAGTACCACCATGCCTGGCTTAATCCTTTTGCCTGATTACAAAAAAGGCGGTACACCATAATGAGGTATAACTTTTCTTTCTTCATTTAATATTAGGTCTTACAGATCTTTCTGTACATGACATAAAGAGCTTTTTCACAGCAATACAATAGGTCACTGTATGAATGTCTATTTAATTACTCCTTTACTGACAGGTGTTGGGTTGTTTCCAAATTGTTTGCTATTACCAAAAATAACGCCTTCTGCACTGATCATACTGTATGAGTAAATTTACCTGAATAAATTTTCAGAAACAGAACATGTGGGCCAAAAGATAAATACCTTATACACATTTATAATTTTAGTAAATAATTTGTATTCTTTTCTAACAAAGTTCCCCCATTCATTTCCATTTAATATACCAGAAGTTATACTTCAAGGAGTGGGCATTTCTATTCTCACCCATGAAGGATTAAGAACTGTACCACGGGGTGGGGGGTTTGGCTCAGTGGCATAAGTGCCTGCTTGGCAAACTCGAGGTCGTGAGTTTGGTCCCCGGCACCAAAGAAAAAAAAAAAAAAGCAAGAAAGAACTGTACCACAGGAATTGTTTTGCTTACTGCACTGCAAATGACTTGACAAAACATCTGAATTCTCTGTAGTTACTGGACAACAGGCAGCATAGGACTATGATCGCCAGAGCAGGACATGAGCTGAGGGAGCCTACGATCAGCTCTCTCACTGCCCGGAAGAGCTGGCTGGCTGCTACAGCAGAGGCAGAGGAACCCAAATGAACCCCGACAGTCCTGCTAAATAGAGGCAAACCACAGCTCAGGACATCCTAAGTGGTTAGAATTTGCAAGATTGAATCCCGGTACAGAGAAAGTGGAAGAGCAGAAACCAGAGAAAG
>PVJX010006896.1:48440-74664 GCA_004027295.1 Dolichotis patagonum
AAAAAAAAAAAAAAAAAAAAAAAAAAAAACAGGGCAGCTGGATGTGGTGGTGTGTGCCTATAGCCTTGGCACTTAAGAGGCTGAGACAGGAGGATCACTGTAAATTCAAGGCCAGCCTGGACTACAGAGTACATTTAAGACCAACCCAAAATGAACTTCAATAGTGAGATCGTGTTGAAAGAAACAGTTAATAATAACGACAACAAAAAGAAATTACTGAAATGATGGGATTAAACTTTTTTTTTTTAACCCAAGACAGGGTCTCACTATGTAATCCAGGCTGGCCTCGAACTCACAGTGATCCTTCTGCTTCAGACTCTTGAGTGTTGGGATTGCGTCCCCCTGCCCACTGAAAAGCAACTTTTTAAAAGATTTTGAATTTAGGGCTGGAGATAGAGCTCAGTGGCACAGTGCCTGCCAGGACCTTCTCCTGTAGTACTGGGGCACTGAACCCAGGGCCTGTTGCATGCCAGGTTAGTGCTCCACCAATGAGTTACATCCCCAGTCTTTTCTTTTTGCTATTCGTTTTTTTTTCCCCCCACAAGGACCTTAAAACAGATATTATGAGTACGCTGAAAGATGTAAAGGAAAATATCAACACAATGAAAAGAGACATGGAATATATTTTTAAATGACTCAAATCAAACTCCTACAGATGAAATAAAATATAGCTATGCACAATAGCACACATCTTTAACCCTTAGCACTTGGAAGGCTGAGGCAGGAGGATCACTCTTAGTACAATGTCAGTCTGAGCTATACAGTGAGTTCAAGGTCAGCCTGAATCAAATATGTCTCCAAAAAGAAAGAAAGAAAGAAAGAAAGAAAGAAAGAAAGAAAGAAAGAAAGAAAGAAAGAAAGATTAGACCCAGAGAAGAGGGCAATGAAAATATAATGAAGAATAAGAATGAAGAATAATGATGAAACATGAACACACAGTATGTGTTCAAGTATGTGTTGATTTACATAAAAAAGTAGGAAAGCAATAAGGAACAATAATGTGGAAATATATTATCTATGTAAATGTAAAAGTTAGCTGAAAAGTAACTTTTTTTTTTTTTTTTGGCGGTACCGGGGATTGAACTTGTGACCTTGTGCTTGCCAGGCAGGCGCTTATGCCGCTGAGCTAAATCCCCAGCCCCGTAATTTTTTTCTTAACCCAAGACAGGGTTTCACTACATAGTCCAGACCGGCCTCCAACTCATGGTGATCCTCCTGCCTCAGACTCCTGAGTGCTGGGATTACAGACATTGGTCCCTCTGCTCACTGAAAAGCAACTTCTTAAAAGATTTTTGAATTTGGGGCCAGAGATATAGCTCAGAGGCACAGTGCCTGCCTGGTAAGGGCAAGGTCCTGAATTTGACTCCCAGTACACAAAAAGAAAAAATAAATAAATAATAAAAGATTTTTAATTTAAAAAGATTTGGGTTACAGTCTAAATTTTGTGACTTGCAAATAGCAATCTAACTTTTTGTTTTGTAGTACTTGTGTTCTTCTGAGATGAAACTTCACTCCCAGGATAGCCTCAAATTCCTGGACTCCTGAGCCCCACCACCACCTCAGCTTCCTGAATAGCTGGGACTATAGGTACTGCCACCACACCCAGCTTGTTTTTTGTTTTGAACACAGGGTCTCACTACATAGCCCAGGTGACCCTCAAACTTAATGTTGGGGTTATTATAGGCATACACCATCACACCCAGCTTCCAGCTTGTTTTTTAACCTGTGAAATAAGACCAATATCTCTTCTATCTAATGCCATGTGATTTTCAAGAGTTATAAGTGACATTTTTTTAAAGGGCTCTATCAACTAAATGTTAAGACTGCAGCCTGAGAGCCCATGGCACACACCTGTAATCCCAGCAGTCAGGAGGCTGGGGCAGGAGGATTGTTGCAAGTTCAAGGCCAGTTTGGGCTACAAATTGAGCTCAAGGCCAGCCTAAACTAGACAGTGAAATCCTGTCTCAAGAAGACAAAATAAGGAAGACAGAAGATAAGAGATGAGAAGAGAGAAGATGTAAAAACAAGACAATCTACAAAGGTTCTCTTCCTTTGGTCGTGGAGGCAGATAAATTAAATCAGAAGCTGAAGAAACTTCTTTCAGAGAGACTCCCAGGGTGAATGAAAGTCCTAGCCTTAAATGACTAATTTCTCCTGTCTACTCACTGTTAACAGTACTTTCACGATGATACAAAAGGAAACAATGAAACTGTTGGAAAGACAGATACTATTTACTCCAATGTGAAGGTTAGTTTTGAAAGTGCTATTTTAATAAGCCAAATATGATTGGCTATTAGAAAATTCTTATGGTTCAATCGCAAAAGCCAGTTCGTAGAGAGGGGTTGTGGGCTGTGAAAAGGGAAGGGCACGGTGAAATGTTGAGGTAAATTCCAAATCACTGGCTATAACATCTTTCTACCAACAATGATGGCATACACCTGTAAACTCAGTCCTTGGTAGGCTGAAGCAGGAAGATCACCACCTATTTGAGGCCAGCCTGGGCTCCACAGTGAGTTCAAGGCCAGCTTGAATGACACAGTGAGACCTTGTCTCTAAAAAGATAAAAAGTCTTTCCAATAACTAACATTTATATACAGTCCCTATAAATGCAAAGCTGCAACTGGGTCCTCCCTAGAAGCCCACAGCACTGCTCAATCCATCTGCAGGTATGGACGGTAAAATGTGCAGACAGCTAGTGGAAATTTAGGCTGGAAAACAGGCTAAAAATATCAGGCTAGGGAATGTGAATTTGCTTCCCTAAGAGAAAGGGAATCACATCAATATTTTCTGACTTCTGCTTTCTCTGTCCTAATTTATATTTCAGACTGCTTTCAATTTAAATATAAAAGTATACAATAGTATAAATTATTAAAGCTTCTTACAGTGTTTTTTAAAAACAGCTGGGCATGGTGGCTCACCCCTGTAATCCCAGCTCTCTGGAGGCGGAGGCAGAAGGATCGATCACTGCAAGTTCAAGACTAGCCTGAGCTGCATAGAGACCATGTCTTTTGAGACCCTGTCTCAAAAAGACAAAAAAAAAAAAGAAAAAAGCAACTGCCAAACTAAAGGCAATTATTTTTCCAAAAATTCACAGGTCCTACTAAACCTATCAAAGAGCTTTAGTGTTTTTAAGTAGAACTTCATCTATTGACCCTGTTGCCTAACCCTCTGCACAGCTTACAGAATGAAAAAGCTTACAGAATGAAAAAACTGACCTTAATGTGACTAAGCTTAATATTTATACTTTAATAGTATACACTGTTTCATAGGCCAGAAAAACCTTCCCAGCTTAGCAATAATAGCAAAAGTCCTTACCAATTACTATCTCTCTGGAAAGTCTCCAACTTGCAGAAAAATATCTGATTTTTAAAAAAATCTAATGTTACACAGATAGATATAGTCAATCCCTCTGTATCTCAGCTGATAAAAGCTCTTTTTAATAATTCCATTTCACAGAGGGAGATCTTTTTGAAGTAATGCTACCTTCAGAAGAATGACTTTTTCTGCTCTTACACAAGACAACCGAGTTTCCCTTTGACAGCAGTGTATTCCAAAATTAGGTATCTTTGGCCCAAAAGAACTAGAGAACATTTGGCAAGACAGATTCTTTTACCTTCACCCATAATGTCCTGCCCTGTTTGCCTGCCGTCATCTCAAAAGGCTCACATTTAAATACCTGGTAGAAGCTGTAAGGGGAGTGGCGCTGAGCCAAAGGCCTTCTCGCTTAGCCCGGTTCTTTTATAATTTTTTTCTCCATTTTGAGACAGCATCTCTCAGAGTTGTTTGTTTGTCTGTTTGGTATCAGGGGTCAACTCACAACTTCACACTTCCCAGGGAGGTGCTGTGCTCGCTCACTGAGCTACATCCCCACCCCTCTTCAAAGTTGTTAGACTGCCCAGGCTGGGCTTGAACTTGGAATCCTCCTGCCTCAGTGTCCCAGAGAACTGGGATTATAGGCCATACAGATGTTCTCTTTTCTTTTTCTTTATATCTGCATAATTTATTTAACAAGTTCATCTCTTGAACTTGATATTTGGGTTAGATTATTGTCAGCTGAGAAGCTTTCTATATATACACAGAGAAGCGCTCTCTCTCTCTCTCTCTCTATATATATATACACAGAGAAGCGCTCTCTCTCTCTCTCTCTCTCTATATATATATATATACACACACACACATATATATATTTATTTGTTTGTTTTTTCTCTTTGAAATAAAATGGATTTGAAAAGAATTAAATAAAATTAGATTTTTAAAAAACAAACAAATATTCTTGACTTAAACCTCGAAGGAGTGGCCGGGATTTAGCTCAGTGGCTTAAGCGCCTGCCTGGCAAGCGTGAGGTCCTGAGTTCGATCCCTGGTACAAAAAAAAAAAAAAAAAACCTCGAAGGAGTATATAAAAGGTATGGAGTGTTAAGATTCATTTCACATTTCTCCTAAGACAACAAACATAAAGCATTATTTTGAACAAGTTCATCTGCAGCAACAAAGGAGAAAGGGAAAGGAGAGTAAAACTGAAAATTTAAGTTTACTGTCATCTGCTCAAGGTCATAGCAAGGTAAATAACTAGAATTTGAAACCAGGACTGTTAGGCATGGTGGTGCACTCCCGTAATCTCAGCACTCAGGAGGCTGAGGCAGGAGGATCACTGCAAATTCAAGGCCTGTCTGGGATACAAAGTGAGTTCAAGGCCAGCCTGAACTGCAAGGCAAAACTCTGTCCCAAAAAGAAAAAGAAAAAAAAAGAAGAAAGAAAGAAAGAAACAAACCAGGACCACAGATCAAAGCTCATTGCGTTTTTCCACTAACTACTCTCTTATTACAAGCAGCACATGACTGTAGAGGACCATCTCTTCTGATCTTCAGTTCATATATAATAGGAATATATACTCCCTAAAAGATACTAATCGACATCCAGCAGATTGTATTCATTATTAAAACTCTCTATTACATCCTCTTCTCCATCCCTAAAGTTACTGTCTTGCCGCACGTCGTTCATCACATTACAAAGCTAATTTGACCCACGCAGGAACTTTAGGAATTCTGTTATGTTGATTTATAGGCTGACTTTCTACTTTGTAGCTTCACTTTTGCAGTACTGAGCATCAAACTCAGGGCACCATGCATCCTAGGTAAGTGCTCTACTCCTGAGCTACACCCAGCCCTGACTTTCTACTTTAAATTTAAATTATAAATGAAACCTTCCATTGGGGATGGCAGGTCATGCCAGTAATTTCAGCACTCAGAAGGCTGAGGCAGGAGTATCACCCTGAGTTCAAGGCCTGCCTGGGCTACACAGTGAGACCCTGTCTCAAAAAACCAAAAGTATTTTTAAAACACTACCAAAAAAGAAAATAGAAATAAATAAGGCCAGGCGAGGTGGCACATGCCTGTAATCCTAGATACTTGGGCTCCACATTTTCTGCTTTCAGTAAGATTAAAGCTGAATAAAAAGTAGATGCCTGGTTCTCTGCCTTCATTGTTTTTAGATTCCAGTCCACACTTCTTGTTCCTCCACACTCTATTTTAATGCAGATATGGGGTTTGTACTGGCACAATTCTAAGAGCCATCACTTGAGACTCTTAAATTTCAAATCTATCTAAGTAAACTAAATAAAGAAGTAACTTGTGACTTCCATTTCTTTGTTTTGGTTTAGTTTGTTTTTTCTCAGACATGGTCTCCACAAGTAGGTCAGAATGGCACTGAACTCTCTATGTAGTCTGGGTGGGCCTCAAATTGATGGTGATCTGCCTCAGCCTCCCAAGTGCTGGGATTACAGGGTTGTGCCACCATACCAAGCAGCTTCCAGTGTTATCAAGGTATCAGTATCATTCTGTTCTACCTGAAAAAGCTGAAGCATTCAGTATGTTCCTCAGCTAGGCATCCTGAAGGTGTGACCCATCTGTTAACAAGACCAGGAGGCATTTGAAAGCAGGTAAATTTTTAAATTTTATTATATGAACCCCTATTTAAGAAAAATGAAAATATATTGGGTGGAGTGCTGCATGCCTGTATCTCCAGCACTCTAGGAGGCTGAGGCAGTAGGATCATGAGTTCAGGTCCTGCCTGGGCAACTTAGTGACTCAGCAAGATCCTATCCAGAAATAAAAAGCCTGGGATATGGCTCAGTGAAAGGCCCTGGGTTCAATCTCCAAGTTCTAGAACAAATACACACACACAAACAAGCAAACAAACAAAAAGAGATGGGGGAGAAAGAGAAAGAAAAGAGGAAATCAAGGGAGAAGAAAGAAAAAAGAGCCCGCAGTGTAGCTATAGCTCCCTGGGTTCAATCTCCAGTACCAGACATAGGAAGGAAGGAAGGAAGGAAGGAACAGAAGATGGATGGGATGGGATGGGATGGGATGGGATGGGATGGGATGGGATGGGATGGAGGGAGGGAAGGAAGATGGAAGGGATATTCTTAACAAATGCTACTAATTATCATATGTACCCTCCAACACTGAGCACGGTGCCTTTACATGCAGGATTCAATAAATGTTTGCTAAGCAGACGTGGAGGTGCAAGCCTGTAACCCAGGACTTGGGAGGCTGAAGTAGAGGATCACCATGAGTTCAAGGACTGCCTAAACTACAGAGCAAGACTTTCTCAAAATAATTAACCGTTTGCTGAAGAAAAATTCATTTGCAAGATAGCCTATAAGCCATTTTAATTGCTTCTTTTTAAAATACATAAATATCTCAGATAAACAAGAGGGTTTTTTTTAATTGAAGACTACATTTGTTTTGAGCACATTAGGTGAAATGTACAGAAGAGAAATGTAGCATTTCTTCTTTTGGGCTATTCAAGTATTTTATTTCCTTCTGCAGAACAATGAATTATTAAGCAACTATCTGCTATAAAGCACTACCACCAAGAGACCTCTTAAAAAGTATCTGCCATTAGTGACAATGCTATTTTATAGGTAACTCTCAATTATCTGCAGAATAAAAACACATCTCATTTCTGGATTTACAGTATCTGCAGAATCAGTTGGTAGAAACAAGACCCATCTAGGCTCTGAAAAACTTCATAAACTCTCCACGACAGTCAGCTGTCCTTTGCTCCTCTAAGCAGCTCCAGCTCTCAGCTGAGCTTAGAAGCACCTCAGTGGAAGTGTCTTCAGGGACGGCTCAGTTCCAGTATGTACACAGGGGTGTGCAAGATGAGTCCAGATAGCACAGGACCAACAGCTCTCCCACTAGAAAAGTGTAACACACGCGGAACTTGGGTTCATGTGTATCTTCACTCAGAACAAATCTGAAGTACAGTCCTTTGGGGGAGGGGAACGATGGGAGTTTTATGAATGTGAAGGGCAGTAGAGGTCAACCAGGCATGATGGCATCTGCCCATAAACCTCCGCTACTGAGGAGGTGGAGATCACAAGCTTGAGGCCAGCCTGCATAGCACAAGACCCTGTCTCAAACTAAAAACTTACAGCTAGCCATGGTGGCGCATGCCTATGATCCCTGTACTTGGGTGGCTGAGGCAGAAGGATCGCCATGAGTTCAAGGTCAGCCTGAACTACATGGCAAGACCCTGTCTCAAAAAAAAGCAGGGGTGGGGGGGTTGAAAGGGCTGCATATGTAGCTCAGTGGTAGAGTGTGCAAGGCAATGAATGGAATGGGTTCAACTCCCAGTACTGGGATGAAAAAAGAAGTAGAGCTGGGTTCCACCCAAATCTCAATGTGCTCATTTCACTGCACTAAGAGAATTTATGGTCCATATGACATCAAGTGATTAACACTCTCTTCCATAATTGCATCTGGATTACAATGTCATTTATCAAACCAACTGTAAGCAATGGTGGTGTCTTAAAGTACTAATGTCCTTCCACAATGATAGGTACATAAAAGGAGATCAATAATGACTTGATTATGTGGTTACACGGCTTCCAACCACTGAGAGTTAGCATAGAAGGAAATTTTATATTCGCTCAAACAAAAGTTATATCCTAAAGTCAACAATGATTGGATTAATTGCTGTATTACTGATGTTGCTACTTTCCTCTATGAAGGAATACGGACTCAGGAAACAGTATGTAAAAACCCTAGAAACTATACAATATACAATGTACAAGGGAAACAACCAACGCATACTACAGATTAGATACAAGGAACACTTGGAAATTGCTGGGCATTGTGGCTCACACTTGTAATTCCAGCTCCTGGGGAAGCTGAAGGAGGATCTCCAGTCCAAGGTCCCCTGGACAATTTAGGAAGACCTTGTCTCAAATTTTTTTTGTTGTTTCTTTGGTTTGTTTTTGTTTTTGTACCAGGAATCGAACTTATGACCTCACACTTACTAGGCAGGCACTGCACCACTAAGCTATATCCCTGGCTCTGTTTCTTGTTTTTTGAGGCAGTCTTGCTACATATATAGTACAAGCTGGCCTGGAACTCAAAAAAAAATTTTTAAGGGCCTAGGGATGTAGCTCAGTGGTAAATTGCTTGCCTAGAATAGGTGAGGCCCTGGCTTCAATCCCCAGTACTACAAACAAAAATAAGAAAAGATCTTAGAAAGCTACACTATTACCCAAACACATGAGGAAACCAAGACGTGCAGTGGTAAAATGTCTGTCCCATAGTAATACAATCAGCTAGTGGCAGAGCCAGGTGTAGATCCAGTCCACTTTTTGTGTTGCCCCAGGGATTCAAAAAAGCAGGGAAATATAACTAAACCTTTTATTGCACTGATACAAATCCTGCTTTAAGTGAGTTGAGTGTTGTTTTTTTGTTTTGTTTTTTGAGATAGTCACTTTGTAGTTCAGGCCAACCTTGAACTCACTAGGTACCCCATGCTGGCCTCAAATTCAGAGTGATGCTCCTGCCTCAGCCTCTCCAGTGCATGGATTACAGGTGTGCACAACCAGACCAGGGCCTAGGTAACCTGTTATCTGAAACTGTTTTCATTAAACAGAAATTCTGTTCATGATAAACTCAAGACAGTAATTAAAATGGCTTTGTTTGGTAACACTGACCTCTGCCTTGAACATCTTCAGCACTTCAATGCATCCATGCAGTTGCTGCTCTTTGTCTATGTTTGTTTTGTGCCTTTGGGCGTGGAACCTAAGGCTCACAGGTGCAAAGCAAGTGCTCTGCCCCTGAGCTGCATCCCCAGCCCACAACTCTGGCTCAAGGTGACCCTAACCATTTTGTGTCCACTTCCAAACCCATGACATCCTCAAATAGTCACATACTAATCATCTTCGCTGCAGAGTAAACTGGAAGAAGCATGGTCTTTAAGTCAAAGAAGACTTGGTAAATAACAACTCTATTATTACTTATAACGCAATAAGGGACAAATCACTTTCTCTGGGGCCATTTCTAAGAGAACAACACAATCCACTGCAAAAGACTACAAGATTACATGAACTAGGGTATGCTGGAGCACATTTATAATCCTAACACTGAAGACCAACCCAGAATACACAGTGAGTTCAAGGGTGTCCTCAACTACACAACAAGACCCTGTTTCCAAAAATATAAGAGCACGAACTGAAATATTAGGCCAGGCGTGGTGGCATACATCAATAATCCCAGCACTCAGGACACTGAGGCACGAGGATACCAAGAGTTCAGGGCCAGCCTGACTACACAGCAAGATACTGTCTCAAAAAAAAAAACAAGCAAAAAAGAAATAGCAGTAATGTAGCACACTATCTCAGGAATATACAGCCATGCGAAAGATTAAGAACAAAATAACACAAAAAATTTCACTTATGAGTTTGAAACTGGGTTTATGGTTTGTAATGCTGAAATGCTGATTTCTTTTCTTTTCCTTCTTTTTTGAGACAGGGTCTTGCTATGCAGTTCAGGCCAACCTTCGGCTCACTTTATAGTCCAGGCTGGTCTTGAACTTGCAAACAATTCTCCTGCCTCAGCCTCCCAAGTGCTAGGATTACAGGAATAATTCCTTTTCAATATATGAAATAATATTGTTCAATATATAAATAATAATGTAAGAATCTTAAATATTCAGAGAGTATATAGCTTTAGTAATGGATGACAAATTTATAATCTGACACTGATATATCCAGAGAAAATACTTAGACATTCAGGTCCTGAATGGTGGCACATGCCTGGAATCCCAGCATTCTGGAGGGCAAGAGGACTCTGAATTCCAGCCTAGACAACTTAATGATTTAGCAAAACCCTGTAAAAAAGCAAAAAGGCTGGGGTATAGCTCAGTGCTAAGTCCTAGGTTCAAACCCTGGTACTACGAGAGAGAGAGACAGAGAAACAGAGAGACAGAGAGAGAGAGAAACTCAGAAGAACTATTTCATGATGCAATTATTTAAAAAAAAAAAAAAAAAGCCAGAGGTTTAGCTCAGTGACACAAGCACTTGCCTGTCAAGCACGAGGTCATAAATTTAATCTCCATTACAAAAAAAATCAGTTCTTGATTTTTGTCTTTATCACAAATATATATTGAAGCATTTATGAGTGAAATGACACAGTACCTAGAATCTGCTTTAAAATATGTCAAGTCTCCTAGGTGGTGCATGTCTACAATCCCAGCACTACGGAAGCTTGAGGCAGGACAAAAACAAAACAAAAAGTCAATCTCCTAACCTTATGCCCCAAAAATAGAAGCGTAGGGGACAGTTAAAGCTGGGACAGACAGAAAAACACACACCTACCTAAGACTACTCCCCCACCCTTACTGCTACTTCACCTACTATTTAAGAGTAGGCCTGTTGGGTACAGTGGGCCTTTTTAAAAGCGTGACTCATCTGTGAGCACAAAAAAAGAATGTCCCACATAACATATACCTTCAAAATAAAATAATGGATAAACTGCCTAAAGAAAATCTGTGAACTAGTATTGAGCTAATATGCAGTGTTACTACAGTCTATCCGCAGATTTTGATTTGTTAGCATCGGATACACTAAATAAACTGAGAGTATGAACTGAAATTACCTAAAGGTAAACATAAATACTTTTAATTAAATTCTGTAAGTGAATTACTATGTGACTTTGAACCACACTAGAGAAACTTAAAATATTTGAATTTAAGAGACTGGGGATGTAGCTTAGCCTACAGTACTTAGCATGAGCAAGGCTCTAAGTTCAATCCATAGCATCCATAAACATTTTTTTTCTTTCAATTTAAGACTTAACCTAAGAATAAACTTCACCTCCTGAAGAATAAATTACAGGCAGGCCTGTAATTCCAGCACTTGAGGGCTGAGGCAGGAGGATCACTGTGAGTTTGAGACAAGCCTGGGTTACAAAGTGAGTTCAGGGCCAGCCCAAACTGCATAGGGAGACCCTGTCTCAAAAAGCAAAAAAAAAAAGACAACTTCACACTACATCACCACGTGGTTTTTGGGGGTTTTTGGTACCAGGGATTAAACTCACGACCACACTTGCCAGGCAGGCGCTTATCTCACTGAGGTAAATAAACCCCCCAGACCCCATGTGTTGTTTCTAAAATAAAAATGTAGTTTGCTGTTTTTTGTTTTGGTTTGTTTTTTGTAGTGAACTACACTGAACTATATCCCCAATCTTTTTTATTTTTTTAAATGAGCCAGGATCTCACTAAGTAAGGAAACTGCTCAGGCTAGGCTTTTAATACTCCACCCTTGCTTCCCAGAGAGCTGAGACTACAGACCCAAACCACCACACCATGCTACTTACTGCCTTTTAAATATTAGCACACTGCCAGGCATAGAGGCACCTGCCTGTGATCTCAGCACTTGGGAGGCTGGGTTAGAAGGACCACCCACTCCAAGTTCTAGGCCAGCCTGGGTTACATAGTGAGTTCAAGAGCAGCCTAAACTACATAGGGTGACTCTTCCTCAACAACAACAACAACAAATCAAATAAGCAAACAAGAAAATAAAAACTCACATCCTCTACTCTTTCATAATTTTAATAGCAAGTATACAAAGAACAATCTTAAAAAAAAAAAAACTGGGGCTGGGGATTTAGCTCAGTGGCTTAAGTGCCTGCCTGGCAAGGGCAAGGTCGTGAGTTTGATCCCCAGTACCAAAAAAAAAAAAAAAAAAAAAAAACTTTCCTTGACTATATACCCAAAGAGATTACGGAAAAACTTAAGTCTACTTCTCCATCAAATATTCTTACTGGTGGCCCTGAAGCAAAGCCAGCAGATTGCTATAGCTGCTGGTTTCAAACAGGAGCCTAAAGAGAATTCTTTCTGTGGTCTGTTGGCCATTTCAGAACTTTGGAAATGGAATGGTCGATTCATCAGAAAGAAATAGCAGGTGAGTGTGGCAGACTTTCGGTGGCCCTAAGGAGAGAGACACTGGTGCCTCGGGACCTGCACCATGCAGTTGACTTGGGGTGCTGGGAGAACAAGGAACTCCTCCCCTCTCTGGAGGGCGGCTGAGAGTGGCAGACTTTCGATGATCTGAAGGAGAACCTGGCGCCTCGGGACCTGTACCATGCAGTTGACTTAGGGTGCCAGGAGAACAAGGAGCTCCTCCCCTCTGGGGGGTGGCTGTGAGCCTGCCAGCAAATCAAACATCTCACGTCGTCCTGTCCCCATCCCGTGTGTCGCCCCCCCCTTAGCAAGTGGGAGCCAGTGAACTGGACATCTTGTGAAAAGATTGGCTATATTATTATTTAGTATGAACTCCTTGTATGCAAAGATATGGACAACCATTTGGAAGAAAACAAGAGACAATATGACAGATAGTGAAGATCTCTGGTTGTCTAGATTTGAAATTTATGCTTTCTTATGTCCCATTCTATTCTGTTTTGTTGTGTTTAATTTTACCCCCTTTAAAATAAAATAAAAAATAAATTAAAATATTCTTACTGGGCTGGGGATTTAGCTCAATGTCATAAGCGCCTGCCTTTGCAAGCATGTGGTTGTGAGTTCGATCCCTGGCACCAATAAAAAAAAAAGAAAGAAAATAAATGTTCTGGGCCGGGGATTTAGCTCAGTGGCTTAAGCGCCTGCCTGGCAAGTGCAAGGTCATGAGTTCAATCCCTGGTACCAAAATAAATAAATAAATAAATAGTCTTACTGACTACCAAACACAAAACATATCCTATCTATTTCTCTTTAAATATGCTTAGTTTACTTTGCAAGTTATACTCTTTCATATATAAATCAATCATTTCCCAAAGTGAAATGAAATTTCCTTCTACTTTAATAATGTCACCTCCTGAAGAATAAATGTAGGGATTCATGATCCTCTTTCAACATTTCCTTGTATATAGCTCTAATAGCTGGGCGTGGCGGCACACACCTGTAATCCCAGCACTCCAGGATGCCAGGTCAGGAAGATATATTTTTCCTAGTGCTGGGGACTGAACCCAGACCTTTGCACATGCTAGACAAAGGCTCTACCACTTGAGTTACAGCTGCACATGCAAGATCCTGTCTCAAACTGAAAAATAAAAAGAGCTGAGGATATAGCTCAGTGTAAAGGCCCTGGGTTCAATCACCAGTACCACCTCCCCCCAAAAAAGTATCCACTAATTTAAACAGACTCCAAAATTACACAAACTAAAGTTATTTATGGAGTGATGCAAGCTACACATTTCTACTTACATTGCAAAGGACCATTCCTCCTGTTAAGTGGAGGATTCCAAAAACTCATTAACACCCTGTTTCTGTCACAATCTACTGTTTGGTCACCAATACTAGGATCCTAGTTTGAGGAAATAATATCTATTATATATCCTCAAAGACCAAATAGGTCTGCAGTTCCAGCACTTGCATTTGGGAGGCTGAGGCAGGACAACTGTCATGAGTTCGAACCCTGCCTGGGCTACACAGTGAGTTTAAGGCCAGCCTGGACTAATAGCAAGACCCTGTCTCAAAAAAAAAAAAAAAAAAAGAAGCAGCAGCAGCAGTAGTAGTAGTAGTTTGACAGAATTAAGTATCTTAGCATTATCCTCTATAAGACTAGCCGAAGAATAAAGGATTTTCTCTTCTAGTCTTCAAACTATACAGAAGTCATGTAAAATCCCCCATTTTTGATGCTTCTGGAAACTTTCTGTCTCCTAATTATGTATATTTTTGCCCCTTCTGAATTCTTTTGTATATAATAAAGAGCAAACATCACAGAGGGATGAAAGGGGAAATCGCCAAGTGTAGCAAAGTAGTGGTCTTTCCAATGCCAATCTGATTATTCAATATGACAAATGAAACGATACCAAGCAGTGGGCAGCTTCACTTGTTAACCTCTGCAATTCTATAAACCTACACCTCTGAAAAAAGCATTCCCAGCAGATTAGCTCCCAAACTTTGAAAGCTGTCAAATCTATACTTACGTCTGTAGCATTAAATCCAGAAAAAAATGAATCATTAAAACCTCTTAACTGAATCACAATGAGTAACATCAAACATTGATGTTGGACCAAGAGGTGCTGTTAAAATTATATTCAGACCTCAAATCCCACACCCAATCACACTGTACAGTATATATATATTATTACGGCTTCAAATCCTGTCCCAACTTTTCAAGCTTTAGAGTTCTAAGTCACTTGGAGTAATAGTTTAAAAATGAGGTACACTACCAATTGATCAAAGAAAGTGAAGGAAAAAAAAACATACATTCGTTTCCTCACTGGGTACATAATAGGGATTTGCAAATTACAAAAGAATGGAGGTAAAGACAATAAATTCTGCTACTGACGACAATATGCACCAGAACAGAGCCCGAGTTATCCACGTAACCAGACATTACCTACTGTTAAGCAACAGCGGGCCGGTCTTTAATAGTTTAAGTACCCAATCATTCTTCATGTTTCAATGGATTGCTACAAATTCTCCAGATTGAAACAGATTAATGACAAAAATCCTAAATTGGCTTTCGGAGAGAAGCCACTCTGCACAGAGCATCACACACAAAAGACGGGAGGAAACAGAAACACTCTCTGGGCCTTGGCGGTTTGCGGCCAGGAGCCGAGGTCTTCATTCCAGACCCCCGGCAACAAGGAGAGGAAAAAAGGACTCAGGGTGGGGGTGGGGAAAGGGTGGGGGTGGTGTTCCCCTCCTCGATTACGCCGGCAGGGAGGAGAAGAGAGGAGCTAGCGCAGCACAGAGGAAGCGAGAGAAGCGGCGGACCAGCATCGGCGGCTTCCAGACCGGCGACACCCTCGGGCCCGCGCCAGGCCTGGCCCTCCCAGCCCTGTCGCGCCTCCTCACCTCCCTCACGTCCTGCAGGCACTCGAGCACCGCCAGGTTGTTGCTCCAGGTGTGCTTGGGGCACACCCGGGTCACATCCTCTCTGCAGGACTCTTCCTCTGCCAGCTTCCAACCCCCACCAGCGCCACCGGGCCCCGCTCCGCTCCGCCGGGCCGGAGGCCCACCCGCCGGGAAAGGCGGCTGTGGAGGCTGGGCTGGCTGTTGTTGCTGTTGTTGCTGGAGCTGCTGTTGCTGCTGCTGTTGTTGCTGAAACTGCAATGACTGGGACAGCGGCTGACCCACCGGCCCACCGCCTCCAGCCTGCCCGACGAAAGGCACAAAGTTGGCCCCTGGACCCTGGCCCTGGTTCTGGCTGTGGCTGCCCGGACCTACGAATTTCTCGGCCCCGACGGCCGCAAACAGCAGCACTAGCTGCAGCGCCGCCGCCAAGCGGAACATTCTCCGTACACGTCCACACGCCGCCATCTTGGTTCCGCTGCGAGCTCGACGCACCCCGCCGGCGCCGCGTATTTAAATGAGGGGGCGGGGAGGGGCCGGCGTGGCGCCCGCCGAGTCCCTCCCCTCCGGCGCAGACCCTAGAGCCAGCATCAGGGCTGGGGAGGAAGTTGCGCACGGGTTGACCCAATCCTGGCCCTGTGGGGCAGAGAAGCGGCGCTCCCTATTCTGGGCGTTGTTGAGTCCTCTTAGGAAACCTCAGTAGGGACAGCATGGTCGAATTCTCTTGGTTCTCGTCGCAGAAAAAAAAATCCAAAGAAATTGGGGTTGCCACTTCCAAGATGGCCGGTGGACTTTGTCACTGGTTCAATGACTTTGGAAAAAACTTTACGCGTGTAATAAACTTAACAGATGCTGGATCTCTGATTCAGTCCTTGCACCCACCGCTGGAGTCTTTCTTACCTGGAGAGCAGGACAGCCTTCAATAAAGTTTAGGGGGTCAGAGCATAATCCTTGCTAGGCGAGGACTGACAGACCAGGCAAGAGCATTTTCACTGGAAAGTTAAATTGTGACGATTAAAGATAAAACCCAAGGGAGGTTCTTCCCCCCAAACACAGAACTGCCCAAGTTATAGCCAGGAGTTATAAACTGTGAAACATTTTGCAGGAAGTCTTGATTTTTAAGCCAGAATTTAGATTTAGGCTTAGGACAGAAAGAGCTGAGAGGCTGAGGCAAGAGATCTTGTGCAATGTAGAGACTTAGCAGGACCCTGTCTTTAAAAAAAAAAAAGCAACTCAGTGCTAAGAGCTTAAGTTCCATCTCCAGTACCAAAAAGAAACAAAGTAACAAAAACTGGACTTTGAGCACTCCGTGTCAGCAGCCGTTTTTGCAGTCCTGCATGCCTCACACTCAGCAGCACCGCAGTACTCCACATTCTGGTCCCCTCTTGCTTAGACGAGATGATGGATTCTCAAAGCCTCTTCACAGCCATTGTGTCATTTCAGTCATGCATTTGACCTGGGTTAGATTCTCACCCAAATGAGGCACAGTACAGATGTTAACTGCACTACCGAGGGGATTACAGCTGCCCAGAATGAATTAGGCCAACCTGTAGATAGCCTCCATCCTGAATCCCTGGCTCTTCCCCTACCCTGGTACATTTTTATCTCACTCTTACAATGCCACATGTTGGAGACTAATGGGAGCTGGTCACCATGTTCAATAATACAGCTCCTGCTGTTCTGACCCACAAGTGGGCAGTCAAAACTAGATTGGAAGCAGGCGGGGGGGGGGCACATAGGTGTAGTCCCAGCACTTAGGAGGCTGAGGCAGGAGGATCACTATGAGTTTGAGGCTGGCCTGGGCTACATAATGAGTTCAAAGCCAGCCTAAATTACATAGCAAAATGCCGTCTTATAAAAACAACCACCGGGCCGGGGATTTAGCCTGCCTGGCAAGCACGAGGTTGTGAGTTCGATCCCCGGTACCAAAAAAAAAAAAAAAAAACCACCAATCACAAAAAAATAAAGAAAGAAAAGAAAAGAAAAGACTAGATAGCAGATAACTAGAACCTAAAAAACTAAGTGCAGGCTTAGGGACAACAACAGGAGCCTTTGAGACAAAATATTCTATGGTTGCAACTTGGCCCCTGGGGCTAATCCCAGGCTTCTGTCTGGGATGAGAGCGTGGTGACATCACCACTACTTGCCCTTGCTGCTGCCACAGAACAATCGCAAGATAGCACCCAGCCTTGAACATTGATTAATGTAGGCTGGGGTGACCAAATAAACGTATATGTTCAGTATCAGACTGATGGCACAGATAATGTCAGGCACCACCAGAAGTCCTTGAGAAGTCACGAAGGCCAATACTTTTCAATGCTGGGTCCACTCAGATAATAAGTAGGAGATAATTTTCAGACAGTTTAAGGGTAGTAAAGCTGAGGGCATGGTCAGAGAAACCAGCAGTGCCTATCTTTCATCATGCACTAAGGAAAATGAATGTCTAGCCACAGATTGCAGAGGGAGATAGGCAGAAGGATAAGCCTATCTTGAAATCACACTGACCAAAAAGCAAGAAATGAAGAAATCCGGGCACTTGACCAGCTCAGGCTTGTTAGGCAAATCTAGAAGTTATAGTTCAGTAGTCATAGTTCAGTAGGGTGTGGTAGTGTACACCTATGATCTCAAAATTCTGGGAGGCTAAGATAGGCGTGTTGGAGATTCAAACTCGACCTGCACTGAGCATGGCGGCACACGCCTGTAACCCCAGCACTTGGGAGGCAGAGACCAGCCTGAGCTACAAAGTGAGTTCAAGGACAGCCGGAACTGCATAGCAAATGCTTGTCTCAAAAAGACAAAAAAATGAAAACAAAAACCAACTCAGCCTGAACAATTTAGGGTGATACTGTCTCAGAAAAAACAGCCAGGTGTGGTGACATACACCTACCTGTAATCTTAGCATTTGAAAAGCTGGGCCAGAAGGATCACTGCAAATTCCAGATTACCCTGAACTGCATAGTGAGTTCAAGACCAGCCTGAGCTACAGACCTGTCTCAAAAAAACAAAAATAAATATATACAGGCTATCAATATAGTTCGGTGCAAAAGCTTTCTAGGTTCAAGCTCCAGTAATAACAAAAACTTTTTTTTTTGTCTTTTTGAGACAGGGTCTCGCTATGCAGTTCAGGCTGGCCTTGAGCTTGCTATGTAGCCCAGGATGGTCTCAAACTTGCAACGATCCTCCTGCTTCAGCCTCCTGAGTGCTGGGATTACAGGCATGCATCACCACACCTGGCATCCAAAACCTTATTTAAAAGTCAGAGTTCCAAGGGGCCAGGGGTTTAGCTCAGTGGTTTAAGTGCCTGCTTGGCAAATGCAAGGTCATGAGTTCAATCCCTAGCACACACACACACAAAAAAGTCACAGTTCCCTAAACCAATGGAAAGATAGTTGACCTAGTTAAGTCTCCTGCCTCATTGGCTTGGTTTCTCTATTTTCTTTTCTTTTCTCTCTCTCTTTCTTTCACTCTCTCTCTCTCTCTCTCTCTCTCTCGTATGTGTATATAACGAGGTAGGAGATTAAGGGGTTCCAAAATTGGCTGGGAAAGTAGGTGTGATCCGTTAATTACAAAATCCTAGGACACATGCATAGAACAGTTCCCAAAGCCCTGCATGGGGTCTTCTCCAGAGAACTCAGGTTGTCATAGGATGGCTTAGACCTGACAACAGCCTGAGGAGTGGGTGATATGAAAAGGAGAGTCCACACTGAGTTTTTGCCACTATGTTTTCTCTTGCATGGATGGCCTGCCCTCACGCTGTAGGGCAGTGATGGTGAACCCGTCAGCAACCCCAAATGTGAGGGAATCACCCAGATGACTCTCCTTGAAAAGAAGAGCAACTGTCTCCATTTTGGATAAATTTGGCCCTGTCTCCATGTATTGATATGTACTGATCTGGCTGGGTTATTTCTTTGTTCCTTCAATTGGCTTTAAGCAGTGTAAATTGGGCTGGCTGAGGAGCTGATGTGTAATCTCTGAAGCAAAGCAACAGGTCAGTGATACCCCATCCAGTGACTCCCCAAATATGTTGTGGAGCTGGGCAGGATGGAGAGCTGTGCTCCACGCTGTCGGCTGGGATCAAGCCTCAAGAAAGAGGCTATGATTTCCCAGGGTAAAGAGGATTATACATCAGAACTGAAGCACCAATCCCAAATTATTAGATGCTACCCCATTTGTGTTGTACAGATTCCTCTTTCTGCATTTCTTGCTTTTTATCTACCACAGAGGTGATCTCAGACCTCTTACCCAGCCCAGCTCACACAGTCACGTATTTCCTACCACTCTCACTGTCAATTATCCCTGAGCCACTCCCCTCATAGAGAATTACTAAAACCCGATTGGGCCCTGGGTCATGGCCTTTATTCTGGTGAACCATCATCTTGGCTGGACTTAGAACCCGTTCGCTCCCCATAACTGTATATATGCCTTAGTGTCTTTATTCTCACCTTGGGTTGCACTGCAAGTGGTAGATTGGAATTAACTCACTAGAAATCCACGGGATTATAAATATAAACCTTTGTGGACTGCAATGAGGACAGTAGAGGGTTCTCTATACCCAAACCTCATTTTTTTATTGAGGAGTGCCAACATTAAAATTAAACTTGAACACTGAGGTATAGAAAAAAGCAGCTTGTATACTTGGCTGGCGTGCTGACAGAGGGCTCTGTATCCCTGAGGTGGTGTGTTTGCCCTAGATTGGCCACTACTGCTGTAGGGTGTACTTTTCCTACTTTTACTTGGCCCAAACTTCCTTTTGTAGAATCTGTTTATTTTCCTACTTTGTTGTTGTTGTTGTTTTGGGACAGGGTCTCACCAGGTAGCCTAGGCTGGCCTTGAACTGGCAGAAATCCTCCTGCCTCAGCCTCCCAAATGCTGAGACTACTGGCCTGCACCACCACACCCAACCTTTCTTTTCCTACCTTTAATAAAACTTTGCTGCTGTTTGCGCTTGTCTTGACCAATTTTCTGCTCAGGACAGTGAGAAGCCAAAGGCTTCCCAAAGGCGACTCCAGTCCCCCAAAACCTGGTACTAGTCGGGATTAAACCTAGGGCCTTCTCACTGAGCTACATGTCCAATCTTTTGTAAATATTATTTTGAGTCAGGGTCTCACTAATTCCCTAATTCACCAAGGCTAGATTGAAATTTGTGATCTGATCCTCCTGCATCCATCTGTCAAACTGCTGGGATTATAGATGCCTGGGACCACACCCAGTTTGACTTTTCAATATAAAAATACACTACTTTTGGGCTGGAGATGCAGCTTAGTGGTAGACTCTTTGCCTAGCCTGTGGAAGGACCCCTGGATTTGATCCACAGCAAAGCAAATGATATACAAATACAAATAAATATACATGCTACCCCTGGACTAGAGCGAGCTCAGTGGTAGAACTTGTGTTTAGCATATGCAAGGCTCTAGGTTCAATCCTGTATCAGATCAGATGAAATATACCATCTCTATCAGAAACCAGGAATTTGCCCAGCATGAGGGTGCCCGCTTATAGTCCCAGCACTCAGGAGGCTGAAGCAGGAGAATCACTGAGTTGAAAGCCAGCCTAGGCAACACAGTGAGTTTAAGACTGACCTGAATTACATAGTAAAACAATAGTGTCTCAAACAAACAAGCGAAAAAAGGATCAGGGATGTAGCTCAGCAGCATAAGTAGTGCCTGCCTGGCAAGTATGAGGCCTTGAGTTCCATTCTTAGTAAGAAAAAAAAAAATAAAAGAAACTGGGAATTCATTTTACCTTAAGAATTTCATTTACCCTTTGTTTCTAGTCACATTTCCCTAATTTATTCATTCAATGGGTATCTAGTAATATAATTTTTTTTTGTCTTTTTGAGACAGAGTTTCACTATGCAGTTCAGGCTGACCTTGAATCACTTCATAGCCCAGGCTAGCCTCAGACTTAGCAATTCTCCTGCTTCAGCCTCTCAAGTGCTGCGATCACAGTTGTATGCCACCATGCCCAGCTATTAAGCATTTTTAAAATGATCCAGGCCTTGCTCAAAAACTGAATTATAGAAAAAGAAAATTATAGAAAAACAAAAAATATCTTTTTGAGATAGGGTCTCATGTAGTTCAGGTTGGTCTTGAACTTGTGGTGATCATCTTAAGTTTTCCAAGTGCTGGGACTCTAGGCATGTGCCACCATCCCTGGCTTGTGGGGGTGGTGGTGGTGGTGGTAGTAGTAGTGGTTCTAAAGGCTCTCTGAATGGTAAGTTAAGTACTAATGAGCATAAAATTGGCAACTATGGGCCAGGCATAGTGGCTGTGTCTATAATCTCAGCTATTCCTCAGAAGAGTTCAAGAATAATTTATCAGACCCTGTCTCAAAATAGAAATAAAAAGGGCTGGGGAAAAGTCAGGCAAGGTGATGCATACTTGTAATCCCAGCACTCTGGGAGGCTGAGACAGGGGGATTGCCTCCAGTTTGACTTCACTGTGGGCCATGTAGTGATTTCAAGGCCAGCCTGAATTGCATAGCAAGATTCTATTTTTTAAAAATGGGCCAGGGATTTAGCTCAGTGGCACAGGCACAGGGTCATAAGTTTGATCCCTGATACCAAAAAATAAATGAATTAATTTTTTAAAAAAGGTTGTGACATACAGTAAGAGAGCCTACTTTCATTCTTTTTTTTTTTTTTTTTTTGGTACCGGGGATCAAACTCATGACCTCACACTTGCCAGGCAGGCGCTTAAGCCACTGAGCTAAATCCCCAGCCCCTACTTTCATTCTTGCTTTCTTTTTTTGTACTGAAGATTGAACCCAGGAAGCACTGAGTTACACTTCCATCCCTATTATATTTATTTTTTTGAGACAGGACCTTGTTAAATTGCCCAGACTGGTCTCACAATCCTCCTGCCTCAGCCTCCAGAGTAGCTGGGATTTCAGGCATGTGCCACCACATCCAGCTGGAAGTAATAATCTTACTGCAAATAGACAAGCAGGCATTTAGAGCCCCCAAAGTGTCTGAGACTTAAGGGCCAAACTACTGGAGAGAAGGAAACCACAGAAAAAGATCCAAAATCTGTGAACAAATCTCTCTTGTCACCAGCTGATTTACAAACTGCATTCAATGGGAGAGACTCCAAATGCAGAAAGAAATGCTGCTACAGAGATAGCAGCAAAGCCAGAAGGGCTGGGGAAACAGATATGGGTTGAAACCCTGCTGGGGTGCAGGCTCCAGGCTTCTAGCTGAAGCCCAGCAGGGCTACGCCCTTGGGGCAAAGGCCACAGCCCAGGAGGAAGGGCACACCTAGGAATGAGGACCTTGACCTGGAAGAAAGGTGAAGATACAGCAAGCCTTGTGAAGCCTAAAACCTGCCCCACAGGGACCAAAGTGAGCCTCTAACACCCGTCTGCTTCAAGCAGACTGAGGGAGACTGAGTGCTTTTTGTTTTTTGTTCCGAAGATAGGGTCTCGCTATGTAGTCCAGGCTGGCCTCAAACTTATGGGGCTCCTCCTGCCTCAGTCTTTCAAGTGCTGGGATTATAGGTGTGCACCACCACACCCAGCCTGGACTGAGCTTTTTTTTTTCAGGTACTGGCCATTGAACTCAAGGCCTTTGCACTGAGCTGCATTTCCAGCCCAGTCATCACCTGTGCTTTTAAATTTTGACACAGGGTCTCTCTACAAAGTACTAAATTGCCCAGGCTGGGACATAGTTTGCAACCCTCCTACCTCAGCCTCCCAGAGTTCTGGGACTACAGTCATGTACTACCATGCCCTAGGAGTTTTCCCAAATTGTTTTTGTTTTTTGGTACTGGGGATTGAACTCAGGACCTTGCACTTAGCAGGCAAGCTCTTGAGCCACTGAGCTAAATCCCCAGCCTTCCCCAAATTTTTTTGGTAACCAGGAATTGAACTTAGGACTTTGTGCTTCCAGGCAGTCACTTATGTTGCTGAGCTATATCCCTGACCCTAGTTTTCCCAAATTTGACTGTATAGCTGAATTATCTGGACATTTTAAAAATGTCTGATCAGGGCTGGGTGTGGAGGCACACACTTGTAATCCCAGCACTGGGAAGGCTAAGGAAGGAAGACTGCCAAGTTCAAGGCCAGCCTGAACTA
Source organism: Dolichotis patagonum (assembly GCA_004027295.1). Lineage (NCBI taxonomy): Eukaryota > Metazoa > Chordata > Mammalia > Rodentia > Caviidae > Dolichotis > Dolichotis patagonum. The sequence goes on from PVJX010006896.1 coordinate 71,636, forward strand.
CACACCAAAACCCTGGTTCAAAACAAGCAAACAAACAAACAAAATGTCTGATCAGGGATGGAAATATAGAGCTCAGTGGTAGAGTGCATATCTAGCATATGCAAGGCCTGGGCTTAACTTTCTAATGCTACAAAAGAAAAGAATTCTCATTGTAATATCCAGGAATATGGGTTTCTTTTTTTTTTTTTTTTTTTTTGGTACTGGGGATTGAACTCACGACCTCACGCTTGCCAGGCAGGCGCTTAAGCCACTGAGCTAAATCCCCGGCCTGGAATATGGGTTTCTAACAATTAACTCTTCTTGGCAACTTTTGCTCTATTGGGTGACCATAATGGGGGTCTACCTGTGCTCAGGCAGCTGGACCTTGCTCTGTCCAAGTCTTCAAGATCGAAAAGAGCTTTTTTTTTTTTCCCCCTGAAACAGGGTCTTACTATGCAGTTCAGACTAGCCTGAGCTCACTATGTAGCCCAGGCTTGTCTCAAACTCAAAATGATTCTTCTGCCTCAGCCTTCTGAGTGCTGGGATTACAAGGTGTGCACCACCACACTTGGCTTTGAGAGCTATTTTAGCCCATGAAAATTCTAACACTTTTATCCTAAGTATTTCAGTATTTTTTTTTCAGTATTTTTCTTTAGTTTTATGACCCTCCCATGAGGCTTGACATTTCTGAATTTCCCGGGAAAATTAATTGTGTTAATGGATCGTTTTTATGTTCATATATTTATTCAGCAGGTTTTTAATTATTATTATTATTTGTCCTTTTGAGACAGGGTCTCACTATGCTTTTCAGGCTGGCCTTGAGCTTACTTTTTAGCTCAGGCTGATTTTGAACTTGCAGCAATCCTCCTGCCTCAGCCTCCCAAGTGCTGGAGTTATAGGTGTAGGCCATCACATCTGGCTTAATTTTTATTTTTCAATTTTTTTGAAACTAGGTCTTGCTAGTAGTTCAGGCTGGCTTTGAAGTCATGATGATCCTCCTACCTCAGCCTCCCAAGTGCTGGGATTACAGGAATGCACCAGGGACCTCTCATGACATTTGACTTCACTCAAGAGGGGCAGGGAGCAGGGGAAATAGCCAGGTAATCGTTTCGGATGCCTCCCTCTCCCACTGTGCAACAGTAGCCCCATTACCACCTGTGATCAGGACTGGTTGATAGGACCCACAGTTAGGGCCTCTGCTCACCTACTGATCTCTGGGCACCAGGAGTCCACAGTGCCCTGGTGGGAGCCATAACTTGTAGTTCAGTAGGGACCTTTACTCTGTGACCTTGCAAAAAAAAAATTTTTTTTTTTTTGGTACCAAGGATTGAACTCACAACCCTGCACTTGTAAGGTAGGCAGGCACTTATGCTGCTGAACTAAACTCCCAGCCCCAAAATGTACTTTTTTTTTAGTAGTATTGTGGACTGAACACGGGGACTTTGCACTATCACTAAACAAGATATTGCTAAGCTGAGGCAGGAGAATCACTGCTAGTTTGAGACCAAGTCTAGGATATAGAGTTCAAGGTCAGCCTGAACTACATAGAAAGACCCTGTATTAAAGAAAAAAAGGGATGTAACTCAGTGAGAAGGCCCTGGGCCCTGGAAGGACCAGGAGAGGGGAGAGAAAAAGACTTAGGGGTGCAAACTTGAAACAACCTTCTTGACAACTTCAAATTATCCAGATAAAGCACCTGAACTGTCAGAGAGCTCAGGGACTAGGGCCTAGACTAAGAATATAAGGCCCAGGGAGAAATACCTCACACAGTATCCTTATCCATAAGCTGCCAAACTAAGGCTGGAGTCTAAATATCCTACCCAACCCCTCACACTGCTAAACTTCATTTCTTTTGGGAGTGGGCGTGGGGGTCTAGCCAGGGAAACAAATGTCATTGCCTAAAAATGAGCCTGTAGGCAGGGAGCCTGTGCTAATGATGTGTTGTCACTAGCTCATCAGGACCCATCTTAAAGAGGAAGATGAACTGTACACTTCCTCGGGGGTTGTAAGCTCCGTACCAGATCACACTGGCTTAGATTCTGCAGCTCTCTCTTCTGTCCTTTCTCCCTTTTTCGTTAGGCCCTCATTCCCTTTTGGTTCTCGAGCACTGGAACCTCTTTTCTTCTTTTGGTGGTACTGGGGAGTGCAAAGAGCCTTCACACCAAGCTACATCCCCTGCCCTTTTTAAGTTAGGGTCTCACTGTATTGCCCAGGCTGGGCTTGAATTTATCTTCCTGCCTCAATCTCCCAGAGTACTGGTTCTAGTATGTGCCAACACACTCAGGCTGAACCTTTTCATGAAGTATTTAACATATCATGAAAGAGCTTTGTAAACATTATAAAAGGCAAAATAGTAGAGATTGCTACTGGCAAATAGAAGTTACCTTTGTTTTTAGAATTTTACTGTCAGAAGAGTTCCCAGTGACCAAAAAATGATGGAGAAAGTCCTTTCTTCCCCTCTTCCGTATTTCAGTCTCTGGGTTTCAAAGAAACACCAAGAAGCCAGCAGGCAAGGGAGTCTGGGAAATGGAGACCTCAAGATCTGCGAGTAAATGGCAACATGGCCAGAGTGGGTTTTTTTTTTCCCCCTTGTTCTTGCCTTACAAGAAAAGTAACTTTAAAAAAATAAATTTTGGGCTAGGGATTTAGCTCAGTGGCATAAGCGCCTGCCTGGCAAACACAAGGTCGCAAAAAAATAAAAATAAATAAAAAAAAAATTTTTTTGGGCTGGGGATTTAGCTCAGCGGCGCAAGTGCTTGTCTGGCATGTGCAAGGTTGTGAATTTAATCCCCAGTACCCCTCCCCCCCAATTTTTTTTTTCCCTCCAAGATCCACTTTATTTCAAGGAGAAAAAACCAAAAAACCACCAAAAAACAACTAAAAATTTCAAAACACGCAGGATGGGGTTTTTGAGGCAGCCCTGCCAGCCAGAGCCTCAACAGCTTCAGCTCATTGGTTTAAACAAAGCATTTATTTCAGCTGCAGGGACCACTCTGTCACCCAGGCTCAGCACTGGGTGAAACGGAGCCATCCACACCCTCTCCCAGGAG
>PVJX010006897.1:0-74434 GCA_004027295.1 Dolichotis patagonum
GGAAAGGGGACAAAGAGATAGAGGAAGTGATGGAGGGAAAGGACAGGAAATAAAAAGGATTAAGCTATGTCATATACATGTACCAGCTACTCACAGTGAATGTGTTCATCATATACTACAAAAACGTGCTAATAAGAAGAGAAAACAACCCACTAAATTATTGCACAAAGAGCCACTGTAACAATTATGTACTGAGAGTGAAGTGTCAAAGAAGTCTTTACTCTTCCTTCCGAGGTAACATTAGGCTATTAAAACCTAATAAGGCGGTTTTGAGAGTAGAAGTATTTTATGAGTTAATAATGAGCAGTGCATGCATTCTACTCGGCGAGCATAATTAGCTGGAATTATGTATAATTAAGAGTGCAGTGTTCCGGGGCCATCCTGCAGTAGGGGAGATGAATGTCAAAACAATCCGCCTCCTGTGGAACAGCAGTGATAGCGAAGGAATGGTCAGGGCTCAGGAGACTTCGCTAATGTCGAGAAATGCAGAGAATCTGAGGACAGGCAAGGAGGCCATCCTAGCACTAGTGCTTACTCTTAAACACTGGGATTAGCATGCCGAGTGCCTTTTAATGCAAGGGTACGTTCAAAAGAGAGGACAAACACATCATGTCAACAAAGAGATTTCCAAACAAGGGGATAGCACTCCCTTTTGTAAGCTATGGGTTTTAGCTTACAAAAATTAACCAAATAGAAAAAAAATGGTAATAAGCTCAAAGAATCTCCTAAAAAGCAACAAATTTGTAGAATACAGAGGGCAGGAAAATGGTCCGACAATGATGTCAGAAAAATAGGAAAAAACATGGAGAAAACTGCTTCCTGTAAAGGTCTCTGGAATTTGTCTCAGATTGACAATTTTAATTTTAGTAGTGTATGTCCTACAGTTAAAATTTTTGCCAAGTCCTTGTTCTATCTGGAGTATCATTTATATAGTATTTTAACTCAGTCTCATTTGCACATGAATATATTTACTGAAAAATAAAACTTTGCTTGAGTTGGTTATACTAATATTTTTAACACTACATATTAAATGCAAAATATGTATTAATATTAACTGGTATGATTAAAGTCTTGCTTTATGCAAATGAGCAGCATGACAAGCTCAGGGTGTCATCCCGGAGGTATTCGGAGTGATAGTAGGAAGGATACTCACAGGACACAACTCACAGTTGCATGAGCTGTCGCACCCATGACTAAGATTTCCCTGTGCAGAGTCACTGTTAAAAAAACCCCTGCTGCTTAGTATGGATCCTCACAGTTCCAAACTCTGCAGCCCAGAGAACACGGCCTTCCCCATCTATGCATCCCCAGGAGAGAGAGTCAGATTCTCTTCCCTGCTTGCAGTTAATTGAAGATGGAAAAACTAGTTATGAAGAATTTTGCTTCATGGTTTGTCTGAATTCATCCAGGATACTTAGATTTGCAATAAATATAGGGAAGTATACTGAATTCTTTCAAAACATCATGAAAATATTATGATTGATATTTATTACTATGAGGACCTCAGAAATAATTTTGCTTAACAATTTTAATGGGTAAGTTTCCTACTCTGGTATTAGGGCCAAGCTTAATATTTTTAGACTTCCCAATTCCACATGTTGCTTGTATCTTCTGGAAGGCAGGCGTGGCCCCTCAGAAAATAATCTTGACTATTATTCTCTTTAATAGCTCGTGGAAACCTGAAAGGGAATAGTGACTTCAGTCGCAGCTTGAGACGTGTTCAAATTACTTTAAAATGGGTGGCGACTCCTAGAAATATTGCTTAAATAGCACCATTGAAGTGAGATGGAGAAAAACAAAACAAAACAAAACACAACACAGACAAACAAAAAATCCACTCCTGCTCCAACCCTTTTTTTCGCAGAACTCGTAAATGTGTCTTATCTCGTTGAATGGCACAGAGAGAATTAAATCTGGGAACTGAGAGCCTTAATGCTCAGTTTAAATGAGTTTTGCAATTCGTAGAGGTAAACATACTTCCTTTTGTGATATGCTAAGGAAATGAAACACAGCCAAGCCTTTTAATTAGCACTGGGACCTCATGCTCAGCTTCCTGTGCCACCCTTGCTTACACACTTCTGTCCCTGGGGAGGTCATCTAGCCGAATGTCCTGTTCTAGCGGCAATGAGATGAGAAACCGAGTAAGAAAATAACGTCAATGCAGGGGAAAGAAGCCGCTGCTTTTTCAAAGTAAACGACTTTACCAAAAATTAGTGAAATGCTTCTTTGCTCTTATTCTGTGTACAGCTTTATGGCCTTTGCAGCATTGCTGGCAGAAATTTACTTTAAACAGTGTGCTGGACATTCCCCTCCTGCTGTGCTATGCACAGAGAGCACATGCTGCTGCAGATCTGGGCTCCCAGGCATCACTGTATGGAGCCACCCTGAAGGTGGCACTGGAGACGACACTAGCTCCAAGAAAAATAAGTGTTCTTTCCTCCAGGTGTCGCAGACCTGATGAATATCTTTTGGTGTTTTTCTACTAAATTTGAATACTCACATCTACCATCCTGTGACCTATGAATTTATGGCATGCAACGACATGATTACCATTTTATCGTCCTAGCAGGAATGCTGTGGGAATCTTTAAAAGAATACTCACCTCAAGGACTAAAACCCAAGGAAAATAGAGGTGATACTTAAGATGGTTTTGAGATACATAAGTGTATAAATGCACAGTCTAACCCATTCATAATTGTGTACTCATTCATTCACATTTGGCTTCTTCCACCTAGATACATTTTACTTGATTTATTAAGTATTAGAGATGGAATCTCCATCTGCATTAGTTCCCAGGGGTGATGTTGGGGGTAAGGATGTGTGATAATAAACTGGTCCACTGACTGGTTCAGCATATTTCTGAGTGTGGATAATGGGAAGATCATCTTGGTTCTGGGTGACACCAATCAATAGGCATGTACCCTGGAAATAATACAAGGGGCGAGAAGGAAGGCGGGATCACTGCTGCTACTTGCCACCTCTGCTTTCTGCCCACTGTACTATGGAATGTTTCTCCACTGCGATGCCAGTCTGCATCACTTTGCCTTGAGGCCAGCCAATGGTGGACTGAAACCTCTACAAACTATGAATTGAAATAAACTTTCCTTCCTTTAACTTGTAGGTGTCTGAAATGTTGTCCCAGCAAAGAGCAAGTACCTCAGACAGGAGGTGAAGGAGGAGGAGTCTGGAGAGACGGGTCACCAGGGACATGGAGTTTATCTGCCTCCCATCTCCCTTGGTCACTCTCGGCTTCCTGCCACCATGTCTAAAGTCCTTTCTCCTCTGTTGAGCCTCTCTGCCATGCTGTCCTCTCTTGGAATCAGCCAGGTGCGGACTGCTATAAACTGTGAGCCAAGACAAACCTTTCCTGGTCAGAACTGCATAAGTTGTGTGTTGGGCATCAGCGACAGAAAGTAACTAAGGCACATGTCTACCAATACACCCATGTTCGTTTCAGTATATTCAGTGATACGTGATGAATAACTTCCGGCACACTCAAACTGGAGATACCTGAGGTTTCGACAACCTGAGGTCTCTCACTTGACAGATGAGAGTATCCAGAGAGGGGACATGGCTTTCCAGTCATCAGGCCAGGCATGGAGAGTTCTTACCACAACCTCAGGTCATCCTGCCTGTTGGTTCCACCTGACCTCGCAATCACTGTTATGATTCAGTAGCTTATTTTCCATTAGGAACTTATTTCTTCCTCACTGTCATCTTCCAGGTTCTGACATTTTGTTAGTCATTGCACCAAAATAGAGGTTACTCAGAATAAATGTGTAAATCATGGTATGATATTGTGAAAATAATGATTCAACATGGAAGTGCATTTCTAAAAAGTAAAGTTCTTAACTCTCATTCTTGCTTTCCTTTTACAATAAATTGTGCTTATTTTTAACTTCCAGTCTCTTCCATTTCTCAAACAAATCAGCAAAGAAGGCAGAAAAGGCTTTTACTTCATTCTGTTCTGGCTTTTAATAGGCTACAAATAGTGGTATTAGAATTTCTGCCTTGCCAATTATGCATTTTTAAAGTTTATAAAGCCCTGGAATAATTTTATCACCTTTCTAAGTGTTTTTCCTTATTGTATGGAATATGGTGATTAATATCGGTGGTGGCTTATGGAAGTGAAGAGTGAGCCCAGGACCAAAGTCTGAGAAAAGATGCTGATAAGTAACTATTAAACCACAACTTCTGCTTATTTTTTAAAAGCTGCTAAGTCAGCTGCAGGGCCCTTTGACACAGGTCCTTCTAATTAAAAATTTTATGTGGATAGATGGTTTCTGTGAAGTGCATCTCGTCTTAGGGGTGCTTCTGTGCAGATTGTTTTAGGATGGTGCGTTCGGAGCAGTATCTCATGGGTCTGTGGTTTTCCTTACACTTTTAGGGAGTGGGTAAATAGAGACAAGCAGAGTGATCTATGGTTGAGTTAGTTTTGCAGCAGACTACATCTTGTTCTGTTAACCAAATAAAAAGGTCAGCTCCATGTGAGTCCCTTTCAAGCAGACACAGAACTCAACTTAGATCACTGTTCATGAGAAACAATAGCAAGCTGACTGGTAGAATGAGAGGAAGGACCCGTGTGTCCTAGTCAGCGTGTTCATGAGAAAGCGAAAGGACTTGTGGCCGGAAGGGTCATTTCTGGGTGAGCTGTTCTAACTAAAGCCAGAGACCGCCAATCACGAGACTCTTCCTGCCTTCTGCAGTAAAGGTCACCTTCAGGAAGATTTATTATCCTCCCACCTTGTTTTTCATTTCTCTCTTTAAAGCAAAAGCATCAAGACAACCCAGTCAATTATCTTAAGAAATTTAGTTTTCTGCATTTAAAAATTACTACAAGTGAAGTTTATTTTTTTCCAGTTCCTGGTGCCAGGCATCTGAAATCAGTACTATTGGGTCAAAATAATGTTGCTGACAGAACCGCCTCTCAGTCTTCAAGGCTGTCACTTCCAGTCCTCTGCCAAATACACCCTCATATTGCCTACTCTCAATGTTTCATAAATATTCCTCTCACAGATGTGATTAATCTTGTTTACAACCTACCTGAATCATCACTATAATCTCTGTATCTAATGGACCTCTGCCTTTCCTCTGCGCATCTCCTTGTGTGGGACATTTGTGTGTTTCAGAGTGAAGGGCTTGTTCTATCTCTTGCACACTCATACTTTCTCTCTGCCAAATTCATACTGCCAATGAGCAGTAGAGGAATTCTAACCCAAGATGCATTCTTTTTCCTTTATCTTGTCTATTCTAGAAAGAGATCAAGAGATTAATTCACACTTTTGAAGAAACCATGACATACTTTCCAGAAGTAAATTAAATCCATCTCATTTTACTTCAGTGTTGTGGCAACACTAATAGAATCCTGATTTTATAGATAAGGAGGAAAATAAAATCCCCCTTTGTCTTTGCTTTATGAATACTGATCCACGGATAATCCACATCTCTTCTTCTCTTCAGTTCACCGGGGATCACTTATTTTGAAATAAAGTCCTCTCAATATTTTGGATGTTAAAATATGCTTTGTTTCTTGAAATGATTTTGAAATATAAGACTTTTGTTTGCATCTTTATTTAAGTGTTAAAATTTGATGTTATCATCAAGATTTTTGTTTTTACTGCTTAATTTGAGTCTTTCATAAAAGTATCACAGTCCAGAGAATATAATGGGTAATAACTTAGTACACTGTCACCTCGAGCATGTGGCGACATTGCAGTTCTAAGATTTTATATGACATGAGAACCTATTTTTCTGGATATAGTGAAAGAGTCCTGTTTGCAAAAAAAAAAAAAAAATACAGCATGATGCTAATCCTGCCCCTGCCTGTTACTGTGAGTTACTTACAACCAAGGAGAGAAGTGATTAACAGAGTGTGGCTAAGCAATACTTTTTTCACTCCTGTGTTTGATACAGTATCACATTTTGCAGATGTTATTTTATTATCCAAATGACAGACATACACGGGTTATTCCGGTGGTTTTGTTGATATCTGGATGTACAGGAAGGGTGTGTAATGATCTTAATAAAGATGTAAGTGCGGCTCATCACACTTCATAATCCGCAGACCCAACATGCTCCTCCCCGGTCTCCTGTGTAATGGGGTGAGTGAGCCTCATACCAAACCAGCTTGAATTTGCACTTGATTTCCTCATCAAACTGCATATTTTATGACTTACATTTTCAGATACAGGTAGTTTGCTAATGAAGTTGAATTTTTACATAACCAAGATGTTGCAAGTGGTTTGAGGAACTTTGCCTAATTTCAGATGGTTCATTCTGTGCACAAATCTCAAGCTGAAGTATTTTAGCTTTTTCCTTCTTTCAAGGGAGTACAATTCATCTGTGGTATTAATAATCCACATGACTAAGTATAGTTTTATATCATCATGTTACAACGGAAAATTATACTGTTCGCCTGGGAAGAATAAAGGGAAGTAGGAAAATGAAGATTACCTTTCTATTAAGAAGCTGATTGAGGATTCAATTTCACAAAGCATGGAAGAGGAACCTACAGTGCTAGGTATCGTTCCAGTTGAAAAGCCGTAATTGCCGTGCATAAACCTAAGCATTTCAGTACAGCTTGTTTATAAAGATAAGGAGCAGCATTATGGCGAATGATCTTTGTATTTCGGAAAGTGATAGATCAGCTATTTCCTTCCTTTTTCTGTTGAAAAAGAAAAGTATAGCTTGTTGCCATCATTAATTTAATGTTCCGTCACTGAAAGTTAAGATCTTTTATAAATAAGAATGCCACTACAAGCACGATGCTGTAAGTACAATGGCATTTTTTTTATTCCATCAACTGTGGATATACTAGAGAGACATGAAAATAGTAATACAGATGAGATATTTATCATCAAGTCTGGTGAATAGACGGGGACTGTAACCTGGGAGGTAGGCACTGCAGCCACAATGATGCAGGTGAGCCTTTGGGGGGCAAACAGGAAGTAGGTTCAAAGGGAGACTAATAAATAGGTGCAGAGATATACTAGTGTACCTCATGTCCTCATGTGATTTCAAAAACTCAGTTGAAATAGTTAAAAACACAAAACAGAAGACTTTTTCTTATTTAAAACACAAGGTACAATAAATTAATACAAATATTTTAATGTTACCACACTATCACATTTGTGACTATCTTAAGTGTACATATTGATCAATGCAAATTTAAAAATACTGAAGGAATGAAAATGACTGAACGTATCACTGGTTATTCCCATAGATTATAACACACTTTTTGTCATGAAAGGCCATAAACATGGGTCTGTCAAACCCAGGTAATTTCTTAGAATATTTGTAATGATGAATTATTAATTTTAATTATATGAGTTTTACTATTAAACAATGAGTACTTAACAGGAAAAATATCACAGAAATAAAGTATTGCATTTTTAATATTTATTGTTTATTAAAAAACATCAAAAGTTCAACATCAACTGTTTTTGTGTTCAGAGTCTTATAAAGAACAAGAGAAATTACAATATGAACCACAGTGAATATGCCAATGGAATTCTACAAAAATATCTTTACTTATGACCGCACCTAAGACAGTCTTCTCATTTGATGATAGGACATTCCATACAAGCATAGTCCTTACACTGACATCACCTATGTTTTTATTTCTTGGCTCTTTTGTAGAACATTCTTGACATCTTGTTGGTCTTGATGTTTTGCCAGGAGGTTGCTATTATATTATGCAAAGTGCAGTTAATAGAACATAAAATAGTAACAAGGTAAACTATTAAATTCTTAATATATTGCATGTCTAGAGTAAGTAATATTTTCACATCATCTGTGTACTTACTAACAAACCCTTAAAGATACATCAATAATAAAACACTATGTGAACTACAATGAAAGTAACAATAGAACTCTACAAGGAAAATATTCTTTACTACAAGTGTCACATCCAAGGAAGTCTTCACACATGAAAACAGCAACTTCCACCCACAAGTACCACTTACACTGCTAACACATTTGTTTTGTTTTCCTGTCCTTCATTGTAGGGAACAGTTGATGTCTTTTTGGTTTTCTTATTGTGGTAGGTCTTTGAGATGTTGCACCTGCCTGTCAGCGCATCACTGCAGTCCACAATTATTTGCATAATTTCCTAGACAGAAGCATTTTGTTTTTTCTTGGCTTTAAATTATTTCTTAAAATTTCCAGTCCCAATCCTCAAAAAAAATTTCTCCATGATATTTTGCACTTGTTATTTTTTTGGTAAACTATCAACTGTTTATGTCACAATGTTTAGGTCTCAGTAAAACACAGCCATTTCCTGATGCTTTGTTTCAAGTAACATCACAGTTGCTGCCTAATTCATCAACAACATTCACTGTACCTTTTGTGTCCTTGTAGAAAGTTTCCATTTTAGAATACCGTTTTGTCAAGGCTTCCCTATCAACACTCCCATCATGGTGAAATGTTGACTTCAGCATTACCAGTTTGTTTTCCTTTGCCATCCATGAGGCCAATGTAAATTTTTCTGAAATACAAAATTAAATTATACAATTTCCTGCTTTGTAATTGCAACATTACATTTGAAATTTCTGCATTGTTCCAGTGTACAGTCCCTATGCTGGTCAACTCGTAGTCTGTTAGCAAATGTAACGTCAATTGGAAACTGGTAAACCAATTGTCAAATGACACTTCCTGATTGGTTTAGGAGATGGGAACGAAAAGTCCGTTCACAACACCATTTGGTTTACTACTATACAAATACAGACCTGATGGCTGAGTTCCACAATACATTTCTAAACTGAAAGCATAACTCTCCACAAATATAAGGTCATAAATTTTTGACATATTTTTACCTACACTTTTCCATAAGTCTTTTACATTCCTGTGATGACCATGAGAAATTCCTGCTAAGTATAACAGACCTATGAATACTTTCAGTTCAGCTAGTGAGGTCTGATAATAAATATATCTTTAATATGGCTATTGGTGCATGCATACTATTTTACTTGTATCTTAGTCGTTGTGTATTTCACAGCATCTTGTAGCATTTTATCTGTTATAATTTCCAACTTTGAATGGCAATGCTGGTGTTCTGTTCAATCCATTTCATCCCCACCAAGATCCTCACTATACTTTTAGACTTAATTCTAACATGGGATTTTTCCACTTGAGTGCATGATCATTGTGTAACATTTTCACTAGTCACATAAGTACTCACATTGCTGTTTTGCCACCTGAATCGAATGTCTGTGTTTTCTGGGTCTGTATCAGTCCATTCTTGCTGTATTTCACTATCACAGTAACTGTGGCTCACATGGACAAAATCAAAGTTGTCACCCTCATCCTGATGATCATTATTGTACACCCGCACCCTCGTCTGTTATGAAGAGATGTATTTTACCATGTGGATCATCCCCATCATCCGTGCATGAGGAATCTGATGATTCCCCTTTGACTTCCTCCAAGACTTGCATGTCTGTTTTTTCATGTGCCATTGTCCTGAACTAAGCTACTTCTACCAGAAAAATCAACAGAAAAAATTTAAAAACAAATCCTAGAGTGTTGTGGGTGTGTATTAAATCATCTGTGACATGCAAGTAAACATACACCAAACATGTTTGATGGGACACACTGTTGATGAAAATTCTGGTTTGACACTTTTGCATACATGCATACACATGCAGAGTGAGTTATCAAAGAGATTGTTTCCTGTATTTCTCAGGGAATGACACTGAGACACACAGCTGGATACTACTTATGCTAAAGTAAAACACTACCTTTCAAAAAGTAAATAATGTGTGGATACCAGCGCTGTGCTGTCTGGGCCAATTTTACAACTCTGCTACCTCCTTCATTGCATCATGAACAGATTGATCTGTTTCCTCTGTTCTCCAGATCATTCTCTTCTATTCTTTTCTTGATTCTCTTCCATCCCTTTCTTGATTATCCTATGCTGTACTCATTAAGGATATTCATTTTCTTCAACTGCAGTGCATGATGCGTGATGAAATAACTTGCTGTGTAGGTGTTGTCCATAAAAGGTGCTGCCTTTGTCTTTCAAAGAGTATGTGCTATGCACAGCTCCTGCACTCACTCTTCAGCACCCACACACCTGCCCCTTTTGCAGGAGTTCAGAAACCTGTAGTCTGCTATGCAAACATTCACAATTGTGAGCTGATACTCAAAGTTACCAGAACCGATTGATGCTAGGCATCACCATAGCAATGAAGGCAGCAGCAATAGCAACAACAACATGGCAAGCAGGACTTCCTGCCTAACAAATACTTCCTCAATTCCATTTCCCAAAGACAGCTATCTGAACAGCTTCGTATGTACATCAATTGTTTATGTGTACTACCTATTTTCCATAGATTCAGTAATATTTTCCACAAATATTAATACACTTCAGCATAAGGCTTTTAACATTACCAAACATTAATAGATATTATATTTTGACAATAAAATATTTCACCTTACATTTGGATCATTGTAATTAGTCATAAAATTTTGTTTTAGTATTGATTTTTTTTCTTTCTCTTTTCTTATATTTTGTGGTATAAATCATGGTAATTAACATATTACAGTGCAAGGTTGGTTTTTTCATGCAAGAGAAAATATCTCAACATAAAATTATCAGATCATAAGCATATTAATGAAATTATATCCTTTTGTAAATTTAGTTCCCAAAGTTGGAATATGGATTTATTCTTACATTGTTGGGGCGCTGAGGAAGAGAACACATTTACGATACCTAGCCAAGACTGAGGATGTACTTTATGTTTGATTCCTTAACATGAAAAGTGTGCAGCCATTATTTTAACAACTATTGATTATTAGATTTTGGTGGAGTTAAATTACAAGGGGTTGGCACTGGAATAACCACTATGGAAAGAGTGTGTGTTGGCTTCTTTATGTCAGTGTTTACCTTTATTTGATGCTTCAGATGATCCCTATCTCTCCAGTAATCTGCTATCTCTAGATGATCCCTATCTCTCCAGTAATCTGCTATTACTTGTTATTTGAAGCCTAACTTGATAGTAGACAGCTGTTTAAAAGAAATAGGATTCTGATATTCCAATTACGATTCAATTTTAGTTATATACCAACTCCCTAGACTTTGGTCTGCCACAGTCCGCTGAGCCTTGCTGTGATTGTTTCCTTCTTTTATTTTTTCCTCTCTCCCTGATTCTCCTCTTATTCTTCCTTTATTTGCAGTACTCAGTGTGAATTCAAAACCTCTTGCATGATAGAGAAACATGCCCTACTTATGAGCCACATGTTCATTCCTATGTGAATGTTTCTGTGTCACTTAATATTTCCCCCGTGCTAACTTGTTTTCTTTATAAGAAGGATCCAATTTCCCCAATGTCTACTACCCCAACTCTCACACTGCCCATAATTGGCCTCTGCAAGTACTGATTATGCCTTAGTTGTAAACCTGCCCTTGCATATCTGCAAGCAGATAGTTCCTGGTTATGGTTTCTGCCTGCATTGAGGCATTATTTCTCCTTAGATATTATTTGCTTAGCCAATTATTTGCTTTATGATTTCAAGCCCTTGAAAGACTTATAAAAAGTCTTGCTTTTGAAGTTCGTCATCCTCTTTTTCATTTGAGCTTGGGAGTGTGGGAGTAATTCTCATTTCACCTCTCTACATCTCCTGGTAGATGTCAGAGTTCTGCATCATTAACTTTTGTAAGGTATTTTATAAAATCCAAAAGCAGAGGGAGAGAGAAGGGACCCTGGGATGGGATTAAGTAGAGACTATTAATGCACCCAAATGAGCTGTACTCATAATGTGTTTCTGTTTCTTGTGGGAAATTCCTCCTATTTGAGGAGACTTCCCTCAAGGGAGCAAGTCAGGATGTTTACCATTGTAGTGACATTATCTACTTTGTATTTTATTTACTTCTGAAATATTATAAATACCAATAATGATTCTAGCCATTTTAGTTTGTTAGGTGAGTTATTGATGAGTAAAAATGTAAAGAAAAATGATACTTTCTTTTCCAACACTCAAGGAAAATCCAGGAAACCGGGTGATAGCATAATAATGTAAGTAATATCTGCTAGGAAGGTAACTAAATTATAGTCAAACAGTCTGCAATAAGCTAAGTGGACAAAGTACTGTGTTTCCACATGGATCTTGCTTATCTTAGGAGGGTAGACTGTGGGAAAGAAGAGGGAGGTTAAGTCATGGAGATATACAATATGGAAACAAGTCAATGCTTCTTTCTGTAAAGAAGATAGATCTTTTCACTCAATATTTTGCTTGGACCACTGAAGGAGGCTACTGCTGAGAAGGAGGTCTTATGATGTTTGAAGTTGTTTTGTGGAGGTATTTGAGCTCATGTTTTAAACATCACTTAGATTTTCCAAAATCTAGGCCAAAGATCAATGCTACAATTTCTGTAAACTAGAGAAACTTGCTAATCGCTTCCATTTCATATTTGTCCCTTTAACTTTGTGTATATGTAGATTTGTCTGAAGAGTTGTAAGCCAAATTGTATGGGACTATCCTAGCTGAAATTCTGAGATTTATTCTTTATAAACTCTCTCAGCCTTTTGCAGTGATATATAGAACGTAGATATTTTGCTTATGGTTTTCTAATCTACACTGTTAATAGGAAACACTCTAATATACTCCTTGATACATAAGAATAAGACAATAAATTTATATTGCATTATTTTTATGTATTTCCAATAATTACTAGATACAATACCAATACATCTTTTACAAAAGGGAAAGGATCAAGAGATGAAAGGAGGAGAGAAGAGGGGGAAGTGAAGGGGATTAGAAGAGGATTGAAATGTGTCATGTACATGTGTCAACCTGCCATCGTGAATGTGATTGTTATGTTCTGCAGATATATACTAATAAAATACTACTACAAAAGTAAGTTTGGCCATTCATTATTGACAATAATCATTCCCATCAATATCCACATAAATGAAATATTTTCAATTTGTGAAATGACCATTAAAATAAAACTGTCATACATTCAAACATTTTTTCCTTTCATATGTATCCAATTTAACCTTGTGAGAAGTATGTAATCTTACGGATAACTTTAGCTATTGCTTGAAACTTAAGGTATGCAAAACGCATGATCAATGAGAAGAAGAATTTGAAGATTGTACTCAGCACCATTCCTGGCCCCTTATATGACTTCTCTGGATATCAGTGTCTCCACCTTGAAATGATGATGCTAAATTTCATAAGTTGTTGCAAGGATTGATGGCAATGTCTCTAAAAATATTTAATGAAATTATGATATACTTTGTGAATTTTAAAGAAAGTGTTTATTTACCCCAGTTTGTAATTATTTGTAAATGAATATATCATTAACACATTTTTACTTTCTCTGCTTAGGGGGGAGGACAGCAATAGTGTAAATATTTCAATATATTCTTACTCCTGAGAGGCCAGAAAAGAAAAGCAACCCAGAGAAACCTTTGTTTGCATGCTGACAGCAGATTGCACAATTCGCTAATCATATTAGCCCTGGACTGTCCTTCAGTATGGAATTTCTTGAGGCTATATCTGACCTGTCTGTAACATTGTGATAAATGACCAAGAATCTCTGAGTTTATGAGCACTGCTTACTTTTGTTGAGGATGCGCATTTATTGAAAACCGTGTATTTTCAATATGAGAAATGAATTGCCGAGTACAATAAAGAAGATGGATGCATTGTTAGAAGACCACACTTTCAAGATTTTATCCAAGCTTTGTGGAGTAAATGTTGATATAGAGCAAAAATCTTTGATTCCTGTGAATATTGTTTGATAATATTTAAATGATAACATTTCATTTTATCAAGATATAAGTGCTTTTTATAACAAAGATCAGTCAAGAAAAGAAAACGTGAAGTTATCCAGACACCCCTTCTCTCATGATCGTACTTGATCAGTCTGTCCTACCAATCTTACTTCTAAGTCATTTTGAACATTTTTCACTATTCCCACTGTTATAGCCACAGATATTTTAAGCCATCATCAAGTTTTTAATGGTGTTGATATGTCAAGATTACCACATCATTTTGCTTTTAATAGCAAACAACTCAAACAAACATATGCTTTTAGAAGAAAGTTCCTTTCATTGTTCAGTGTGCCTTCAGCAAGATTTTGTTTGTTTTTCCACTTACTTATTCGTTGTCTGTTCTGTATGCAAATTGTTATGGCTCATGTCTAGATGTCTCCCAAGGTCTCATGTGGTCATAGGTGAGGCTTCTCAGAGGTGGCTAGATCTAGGGTATGTGCTCCTGGGATGAAGGGAGTGTGATTACTAAATTTGTTCACTGATTGGTTTGGCTTAGTTTTGGATGTGGATAATGAGAAGGCCCACCCTGGATATGGGTGACCTGGAATGGATAAAAGGAAGAGGCAGGTGGCTGTTGTTGCTGCTTGCTGCCTTCTGCCTGCCCCACCAGACGGTGGACTGTTTTGCCCCTGTGACACCCTTATGGCATGTCACCACGCTTTGGAACCAGCCAGGTATCAATTTAAATCTCTACAAACTGAGGGTTACAATAAACCTTTCCTTCTTTAACTGTGGGTGTCAGGTATTTTTGCCTCAGCAATAAAAATTAACTAAGACACAAAGTTTGTGTTTCTATGCCAATCTTTCAGGCTATCATTTATCAGTACAGAAGTGAGTAAAAATTTGAAGATACTGCTAACAATTGGTCCTTAAACTTTTTGTAGAAGAAATGAAGTTCTGATTGTTCTCAAAGTCGCTTCTGACCTGAACAAAATAAGAGTATAGACAGCTGCAAGAAAGGTAGAAAAGTTCATTCATTTGATTTTAGCTCATCTGTCCTTGCCTATCTGAGTGAGTGAGCTTTAATTTTGACATATCACCTATGTCACTAGTAGAAATGGCTTGGTGTATTGCTAGATTGTCTACATAAATACTAAATCTTCTCAGAATCTCTTGGCCCAGGGCTCTGATATAATGTCAGCAGTTATACATGTCACCAAGTCCTGGATCTTACCTTCAATATATTGGTGCCTTGTTCAATATAGGTGACATATTGAATTGTTTTTTCACTCCATAGAAAACTGATAGTAATAGGATTGCAACTACATTAATTTTGATATAGATTCTCTGTCCTTGAGAATGACTTTAGAAAAGTCTTATTCTGTTTTGGGATCTAAAACATAATACCACAGACAGGTTAGCTTATAAACAAGAGGAATTCTTTTCTCACAATGTGAGGACAGGAATTACAGCATAAAGTTGTTGCTGATTTTGTGTTTAGTAACAGTCTGGTTTCTGGTTCTTAGATGGAGTCTCCTAGCTGTGTCTCATAGAGTAGAAGAGATTGGACAAACTCTTTGAATGTCTCCATTCATTAGAATGCATGCTCATGACTAATCATCTCCCAAAGGTATCACCTTTAATATTATCATGTGGAAGAGTAAGCTTTAACTTATGAAGTTTGGTGGCACATAACACATTAACATATGGCATGATGTTTATATGTTTGCAATTGAAATGCTTCGGTTTTTATGGCACAATCTAATAAAATTTGTCCTAATGTATCACTTTCACACAATGCTCAATGTTCCATATATTTTGTATATGTGTGTTTCAAGGTGAAGATATAATAATACATACTGCATTACTCTTTTATTAATGTATTATGCAGACCTGGAAAGTTCATCTTACAAATGCTTTTGCAATGAAAGACTTGGGTTTTGTTGCTTTGTTTTGTTGATTATTTTTATTTTTTTTTATTTTTGTTATTGAACCAGGGCCTTTACACTGACCTAAAACCCTGCATAAATTAAATTTTTAATTCGAGTCTGGGTCTCACTAAGTCTCTAAGTTGCCCAAACTAGTCTCAAACTAGCAGCCCTCCTGATTCAACTTCCACGAGTGCTCTAGCAGCCCTCCTGATTCAACTTCAACGAGTGCTGAAACTACAGGCTTGCCCACCCCTGCACAAACCCATCTGAAAGACCCTAGCAAGGAGAAAAAGTGTGAAGAAATCAGTTGTATTTTATAAATTTTCCAGTAAAAATCATGAGTGCGTGAGTATGAATATGTACTTGTGTATGATCCACTTTTTCAATTTCATGGTAAGTTATAAATGTCACGGATGAAATTTCTCCACCTTGTTTAATTTTTTGTCAAGCATAGGGAAATATTTTTCATGCTTTTCCTTGATATCTTAGTGATAATGTAGGATTGATTAACAGTAATTTAGATATACAATATGGAAGACCCAGCTGAGAAGGCTTCCAGCTAAGATTTCTTCCAGAACTAGCTGAGAACCAGAACATCTAAGAATGGAGGAAGCGATTTCAAATTCCTGAACTCATGGGCATCTCTTTGGACCCTGATGCTCACTCAAGTGCAGTCTTAACTGCAATTCTTGATCTTTGGAGCCACCAGAGCCCTCTAAGAGATTTGCAGTTCTTACAGCACACTGGTGAACGTGTGGCAGGTTTTATCAGTAGCCTGGGAACTACGGCAGCTAATCCAGAACCTCATGAATACTAGTCAGTCACCTTCCCAACAAATCACATCCTTGTCACTCCAAAAATATTTTTTCATAATTTAAAAAGAATTATGAAAAGCATTCATGGCATTTAATAATTTTGCATTAGGAGTCACACAGTATTATTTTCAGCTTAATGCATCGGCTCAAGAAGACACAGGCCTGGCTAACGTCAAAGGATACATCACAGATCATACTTCTTAGGGAGAAAAATGTCAAACAGTTCTCAGATCACATTCTAGAATACCACAATTCTCATTTACAAGTTATTTAAACCCCACCATATGGAAAAAGTACATGGGTTCTTTCTCAGTGCCGCAACTGCAATAGTATCTTTTACAAGTTGAGACTAAGTCTTAATGTGTAGAAACTTATTGTCTAAATTAGGTCCCTCTGTGTCTGAGGCACACTGACTTTAGTATTTTATACTCTTTTCTTCTCCAAATGAAGTCAGGGGCATACTAGAAACAAATTATAGGACCCCACATCTGTTATCAAATTATTTGTCAGATAGAAGTGCAATTGACACTAACTTATTCAAAATGAAGGAAAATGTGGCCTACACTAGTTACTGGAAAAGGGAAATTCAGAAAACCAGCTTGAATGTGCTGTCACTTATGCAGTTCGGGTCTGGCAGTGTCCATGAAATAGTCCTCCACAGCACCTACTTCTACTCTTTGGCGTACATTAGTGTGTTTCTAAGAAATAGAAAGTGGGATGAGTAGCTTCACCAAATGTCTTCTTATGCATAGAGTATCAGTGCTACCAACTCCGTGATTTACACTTTGCCTTCCAAGAAGGCAGTGTTTATATGCATTTTATAAATGTATTGAGAGGAAAGACAACCTTTCACACCTCTTCGCAATACCCTCTTCCTTCTATTGAGGCCTCTGTGAGATGGCTTTGAAGAGTTTTGAAGGACATTTGTCCATCAGAGTATTTACCTAGCAAGATCATTGGTCTTTTGAAGGAAATTTATTGGCAAGAAAGGGTTTATGTGGCACAAGTTATCGCTTCCTGAGACCTTATGAAAAAAGTTTAAAATCACACCCGTTCTATCATTTTTACTCTGAAGCAACTATATTTTCTTATACTGCATCCATTAAACCTTTACTTTGTTATCCCAAGTTCCTGGGGTACTCTGAGAACTATGCAATCCACCAAAAAATAAATATATATATATATATATATATATATATATATATATATATATAATCTTTTGAGACATCATGAGATGTATACAAGTTGTCTTCAGCCTGTACAATTTCAGGGGTGCTTAAACTGGTGGTCACTAGCTTCCAGATGTTTGTTACTATGGTGAGCTGTTGAAGTAAGTATGCATTTTTTGTAAACTCTGTATTTCCTCAATGACACTACTGCATTTAGCTCTTCTTGTCAGTTCTTCTTAAAGACAGTTTAGTTTCTGTTTGTTTGCCTTCATCTTTATACTTTCCCATAGGTGGCTGGAAGAAGCTAGACAATATCTTTAACACTGCCTCAAATATCCTCAGAGTGACAATTAAATTCATTTAGGAGCACTAATTTCCCTTTACTGTAGATTCTGGTACTGTTTATCTCATATACCTCTATCACCTCTCTTCTCTAGACTCTTCATATCTCTGCACAGCACCTGTCCTCCACATTAACACTGTATATTTTATGATTTATTCTACAGTTATAGAGTTCTAATTCTTTGCACCAAGATTTGTACTAGCCACTTTTGCACCATAAAAACTTTAAAATGTCACATAGAAGAAGTGATAAAAGTAGTTTGTTGCTTTCCAAGATGCTATGGGTCAGCCATAGATTTTATGAAAAGACATGAGTCTATAGTCTCTGGGAGAACTGTATGGGCTACATGGGTGGTATAAGGTTTGGACGCAAAAACAGCTAGAATGCTGGTAATAGAGACAATCATCTAAGATGGCTTCGTCACTCATATGTGTCCACTTAGACTGGGAAGGCTGAAGCCCAAATCTATCTAGGTCTTTCTGTACTAGTAGCTATGCATGTTGTCTTCATATGTTTTAAGCATAACATAGCATAGTGGGTTCCATTTCAAAAGGTGGATGTGTTGAGAAAGAGTGCTAAGATTTTTACATTTCTAGCTGACTACAGGGAAGCTGTATCTCTGTATCATTTTATCATAAAATCAGAAGTTACAGAGAATATACTCTATGATGTTTTTTGGTCAAGTCAACATTACTTTTCTCATATCTCAAAAGAAGATAAAATCTTAAGATCCCACCTCTTAATGAGAAAGAAATCAAAGACCTTAGAGGACAGTTTTAAAATTTTCTGTCAGCAGTATTTTATCAGTCTTCTAATATTCTGACCCCTGACCAGAATCTCCATCCAGAATAGCTGAAGGTGTTCCAGCTCAGCTTTTTCAGCTGGCATCTCTTAACCTTTCCAAACTCTTCTCACAAGCTATTCTTAAATGCTCTTGAACAAAATGATCAGCTATAGTCACAACAATGGCCTTACTTCTGGATCAAATTTGCTGTGTTAGTTACCTCTCTCCTGTTGAGACAAAATATCCAACACCCATAAGTTAATAGAAAAAGGATTCATTTAGCTCACAGTTTGTAGAGGTTTCATTCCATAACCAGCTAGCTCTAAGGCAGGGTGGCATGGCAAAGGGGCAACAGTTCATCACGGCAGAAGACAACAAAATCAATGAGAAGAGGGGAGAGCAATTCTCTTTCTTTCCCTTCTAATGTATGTAGGATACCTTACCTAGGGCAGGTGAAGCACTCACACCCATAACCCCAGCAATGGGCAATGAATCAATCACAAACTCTAGAGTCAGTTGCTTCCATGAAGCCCAATCCCCATGACCACACAAGATTTTGGGAGCACATTCAAACATAAACCATAACACTTCTATAGGCACTGTGTCTTATTTAAGATTTAATGTACCTAGTTCAGTTAATATATATCTTATTCTATAACACATTCTTAATCATCTGGTGTATGTCAAATACAATATTGTGACTGAATTTAGTCTTCATCTTTGAGAAATGGAGCATTAACTATGAAGTCTGATACAAATAATTATTTTAAAAGTGGTAATCTCAACAGAAAGATTGTCTATGAAGTGGAAATGCATTAAGAAAAATAAACATTTCTGAGGAAAATATATAGAGGAAGGTGGCATCTTGTAGTAAAATTGTTTTATCTAAGTAAAAGCTAGTAACAATTTCAAGAAAGGAAAGGAAAACTAATATACCCATATGCATACAGGTATAAGCATAAACTTCTACAAAATAATAGGTATTCCATGCTATCATAGGAAAAATGTGGGACAATTTTAAAAGTACTGCTGTCATTCTTGGCAATTAATATTAATCCAAAGGAATTGGGAAAATCAACCTCATGGGTAGTGTGGGTTAGTCTCTCTGTCAGTCAACTTTGAAAGAGTGTAGAAGAACCACTAAAAATACAATGGGATACAAGTTATAGACTGTGGAACAGTCTTTGGATGTAAAAATTTAAAAAACCTAAAAGGGAATTTCACAGGACCCTGAACCAACTGCTCCAGTAGACAATTCTCAACTTAAGGGGAAACTGAGGGTATCAAACATTTCCAGCTGTCAGAGTGGGGTCCTCAGGGCTGTAGTCAGAGAAAGATCAAGGCGGGTGTGTTTCTGTGTGTAGTTTTCCCTCTACACATCTGCATATGCATAGGCTGCTGCTTATCAGGGCCGATGACGAGGAAGCCAAGCAGGATATGGAACTGGTAAGAGAGAGGAGGCTGGCGTCCACCAAGTACCTCTGTACTTAAATGCATTTTCATCTGACTTTGAAGGTTTTCTGAAGGGATCAGCTTCTGCTATTCATAAATCTTCTCTTACAAAATGTTTCTTTGACCAGTTCTAGTTGGAACACAGAAATAAATGAACCTTGGAAATGGCAGTTTGTTAGCCTGAGTGATTTGTTAATAACATACCTCACCAAATGACTGCATACTTCTTACGAGAGTTGTGTATCCCAAAAACTGTCTGCTTCAGAGTCCTTATTGTTAATGTGTAGCTGATGAGATTTTGAAAGAAATAGTGCAAGATTTAAAAACATTGAACTATTTTCATTCTATAATATTACTGATATATTTGTAATATGCTTTTAAGTACTAGATCTGAGCCAGATTCATCACCCTTGACATTAAACATCTCTGAGAGGGAGCGAGAATATCTTGTAACATGACCCAAAACCTGAGAACAATCACTTATCTTCAAAATATGCTTTCAGTTCCTAATCTGGAATTATTACCACGTACAGGCCAAGGTTTCCTTCGTGAGTTCTCTGCGGCCATAACTGTGCACCAAATGTGCACCCTGACTGCTGATGTGTCGATGACATTTGCCACTAAAATAAATGCTGAGGCTAGGATGACTATTGCTTTACATAAGTAGAAATAGTATCAGTAGGGCTTGAAAAACTAGAGTTATGCCATGACCTTTTTTCTGTTTTCTAGAAAAGCATAGCGAATCTATTTAATTCGAAATTGACAAAGAGGGTTAACGGTCACAGTCTTTTCAAGAGATGCAAACATTAACTAAATTATTAACAACTTATCAGTTGTTAGCTAGTTTGTTTATTTATCTTCAGTTTCTTCTTGAGGTCAATTTCTTCTTGGAAATTATAAGACACTTCAGTTTGACTCATCTGGCTTGGCTTCTGCTATAAACCTCTTAAATAATTTATACCTAATATAAGTCTCCTAAGTAATCTCTCCACATTTAAATTCTTCAAATCAGCAGAGTAGCACAGGCAGCAACTGGAAAGTCATTTATCAAGTTCCTTCCACTGTTACAGACAGCCAGGCTGCCCAAAAGTACAGACTGCATGTCCAATGCACTTCCATTAAGATGAGAAAGAAATGCTACTGTATTTACAAAGAAAATAAGGTAAATTCTCTCTAAGGGTTCTAATGTAGTGGCCATGAGAAGCAATTTTGGATACAGAATGTCTAGTTTCATCCTTATAATTTTTGTTTATTTGCTCTTCTTGGACAATTTATTTTATAACTTTGTCCTTCAAATCTTTTGTCTGAATGAAGAGAATACCTGTCCTATAGGACAGTTAAATAATTAAATTGGACAATATACATGATGCACATTGGGAAAAATTGCACTGAATGCAATTAGCTATATATAAGCAATTTATAGTGTTTGCTATATATAAGCAAACACTTAATAAATATTAAATGTTCTTATTTATCTAGGCTCTAAAAACCCAGAATGTAATACAGGAGTTGATCTTTGTTATTTTGGACTACAAACAAATTTACCATGTAAAGGATATTAAGGACATTAAGGACATATTAAGGAATATGTCTTTAATATTAAGGACATATTAAGGAAGAGAAGTTTGCATGTGTGTGTGCATGTTATTTTTAAGAACTATATTGTGAAGCAACTTGCAAATCAGGGTTGTGGTTTGTGCTTTATTTTGTCGTGAAAAGTTAACAAATGGACAAGGTTAACGTCTGCGTACCCTGGTACTAGAAACCAGTTATTTCACAATGGATCCAAATTTTTAAACCCCGCCTATGAGGTTAGGAGCCAGTCATGGTAGCACCAATGCCTGAGTGGATAGGAACACCCTGCTCACGGCTCTCTGCTACTCATGGACATCTATTGTTTCTAGATATTTTATTGCACACAAATAGGCAGCTGCTTATAAGGATTGTGACCAAGGAAATTAACAAATGGTGAAAGCATGAAAAGATCAACAGTTACAAGAAAGAACTATACTATGATAGAAATAAAAAGTGATAGTCATGAAACAAGGCATAGGAAGGTGTGGAAAATTGATGACAAGGAAGATTTTCTTATTTCAATGAGCTTGTAGTTCTATATGACTATGAACAATATCAAGGTCTATTACATCACATACCTATTTTTAATACGTGTTTATCAAACCTGCTCTCTCACTGGTTCTGTGCTGATATCATCCTCTAATGAGAACTCAGTCCTTGGTCTTCTTCCAGGTATGTAAACTAGTGCAGTAAGAATAATGAAAGACATGCCCTGTCCCCCCACACCCCCAGATTTTGCCTGCAGGACAAGATGCAAGAGAAGCACGCATAGTATCCCAGCTGTTGGCAACTCACTGGCAGAACTCTGTAGAGCTTAGAACTCATTTCTGAAGTTGGTAAGAAAATTACTGTATGTCCACACAGGAGATTTTAAATTTGAGATTCTCGTATGGATGAACAATGCGTCAGCTTTAGTGTTTCACGGCAGTCAGTTTGTCTGCACTGGCCAAGCTTCCCAAGAAGCTCAGAATGAGTTTGTTATTCAATCAGCAGTCAGTTGCGTGTCTTGATCAGACAAATGTTCCCTTCAATCAGTATCTGGATTTTCAATTTTCATCATAGATTAGAGCAGGAATGCCGCATCATGTGTGCTGCTGATAGAATCATTGCTGCACTGAACGTTTATCTGTCCATCTTCTTTATGATCTCCGGATGTGCTCAGGTGCCTTATAGATTTTAGTGTAGTTTGAAAATACTTGAAAAGAGAAAAACCTCTCAGAACCAGTAAGAAGGTTCGACATGACTTATTTAAAATATATCATTATCATGCAATCAGTGAATGGGTTTATGAATCCGTCCTCAGTGCGGCAGAACGAAGATTTGTTTACTCGTATACACACACAAACACACGCGTTCACTTTCAAGATCGATGATTATTTTGTTGAGCTATAATTCCCAGACCACAAATTACATCCATTTTAAGTGAATAATACAATTATTTTTCATATAATAACAAACATGGTCAAATGTCATAGTATACCTTGGAATATTTTCAAAATCTCTGAAAGAAGTCTTGTGCATACCAGCTATTACCTTTGCATCACAACCACAAATATACTCACTGGCTCTGTAGACTTTCTTATTCTGAGCATTTCATAAAAATAGAATTATGCATTATGTTGTCTTTTTTGACTGACTATTTTCATTTAGCATATTATTTCTCAGAGTTTTGGCGTGTATCATCAATTCATATGTCTTAATGCTAGAAAATTTTCATTGTAAGATGTACTTTGTTTATTCATCTGTTTACTGGTTGACCATTAGGCTGCTTCTATTTTCTCCATTAAAAATAAGATTGCTATGAAAATTCCTGTGCAAGTCTTTGAGCATGGGCTTCTTTTTCACTTCAGCTGATAACTAAGGATGTAGTTACTGGCTGATATTTCAAGAGTATATTTAATGTTTTGAAAAACTGCCAAACTGTTTTAAAGGTTACTGCACCACTTCACGCTTCTGCCAACTTACCATTATGCTAGTCTACGAGACATAAATGAAGGCCTAATTTCTTCCAATTGTCTACAATTATTATCCTACTGGATAGTCAACAATATTTAATTGTAGTTATAATTTGCATTTCCTCAGTGATTAACAATGTTCAACATCTTAGAGTGTGCTTAATGAACATTCATATTTTTGACTTTAAGAAGTATTTATTCATGTACATTGTCTAATCTAACTGAGTTTTTTCTTTACCTTATTGAGTGGCATGTGCATATTCTGGGTACAAATTTCTTTAAGGAATACAATTTGAAAATATTTTCTCCCACACTCCTGTTGTGTTTAAACTTTTGCAACACAAGTTTTGAGTTTGATGAGATTAAACATATGCATATTTTATTTTGGCAACTTCCAACAGGCCATGTTGCTCAAAATGACTACGTGACAGAGAAGAGTAAGTTCAGCTCAGCAATGTATCAGCATGTCTTTTTAAAGACCGATTATCTGCAGTTCTAACAAAAAGCACAACTTAAACTTTCATGAATTTCTTAGAAAGTGTATAAATGCTCCAATTATTCTACAAAAATCACAAATTCAGTTTTAACAAACTGAGCCATGAAATTAAAGCATGAAACAATAATTCCACCAGTGAAAAATGGAAATTATCAATTGCAAGAGGACATTGATATCAATATTCATATAAGCTTTATTGGTAGTAATCTACATGCCTACAAATTGGTGAAATGACCACCAAATGTGTATAATGTGTGCACGTAATGCAGTGTTACTCCAAAATACAAATAAATTAATTAACTACATTCTGTCAATTTTTATTTTTATATTTTGAAATTGCTATTTGGTTCATAAATGTTTATGAGTATAGTTTCATAAGAATAAATTCACTTTTTGCCATTGTAATATTTTTACATTATAATAATATCTTAAAATATAGTTTCAATAATTGTATTTTTCTATGTTTATATGTCTTATATTCAAGCTATGTCTTTATGGTCAAAGAAGATCTTTATTTCATTTGTTTATTTTTGTTTGACTTATTTTTTTTCCTTCTTAAGGTGTGCTCTCATTATACTGACAAAGTTATAATGACATATTTTAAAAATTTTTTTTCCCTTGGTTTTAATTCTTTGTTTTTCTTTTCTTCTTACTTTGCATCCTCTTTCAAATTTTTGGAGTATACTGTAATGTTATCATTGCCCTTTAAACCATACACTCATTGATTTTAATTGATTGCTCTCAGAACAATTAAATACAACCTTTATCTTTTGCATCTGATTACAATTAATATTGCTTCATTTCACATAAAGAGCAGAAACCTTTCTGTTACCTGTCCACCATTCATCCTTTAAATTCTGTTTTGTGCTCTACATCTGTTAAAATTTTAATTATCAAAAGATATTGTACTCATTTTTAATTAGGTAGATCTATATGTCTATCGAAAGGTACTGTATACTGAATAAAAACAAGTATTAAAGTGAGCCCACTGCTTTAATTTGGAACTGTCTTCACTCTTCCCTGTACTCCAGGAAACCCCACCGGCTGAGCCTGAGAAGACTCCGTGTTACTGCACAGTAGGCCTGCACATACAGACGGTGGGTAAATCGAAAAGACTCTGTGCTCAGAAGTGACAAGAATTTCCTGAAGACTCTAGGTAACAAAACTATGAAATTCACCCCAAAAATAAAATAGATAACCAGAACAGGCTTAGATCTAATAAATAAACTGTCCATCAGAGTCAGAGCAAATGGACTTGCATAAATCATTTGTACTACATACTTAATTAATTAATCTTACCTTTCATGTTCTTCAGTAAATAGAAGAAAACAGAAGTCTAGCTGGCTTTTTAAATTTTAAAGCCAAAATAAAATAAGAATGATGTAGAATTTCAAAACAAAATAATAGGAGATTAATACTGGTTAAAATATTGCATATTGTTTTCTTCAAATTAGTTGTTTAGATTACAAGATATAGCCATGAAAAATAACAATCAAATAATCGAAGGATGAAAGCACAAACAGTTCTTTCTGATGGACAGAGATCAGTAGCAGAGTTAGTTTCCTGTCTGTATACAAACATGAGTACATGTCTCCATACAATCTTTGAATATGAACATATACATATATATTTTTTCTTTTTTTTCTCTTTTCCCTTTTCCCAGTATTTTTTTCCTTTTGAGCAGTTTCTTTCATCTTCACAATATCTATTATGCATCTTATTTACTCTTTCAGTTTTTTATACCAGAGAGACAATATGATATTAACACATGTGAGTCTGATTTATTTCATTTTTGATTGTGGTCTCAGGTTACATTTAATTACCTATAAAAGTCTAAAGTTAATCCTTCTATAAAAATACCACATCTTTTTATCCATTCCTCAGTTGATGGGCATTTAGGTTGTTTCTGAGATCTGCCTATTACAAATTGTGCTGCTATAAACGTGGGTGCACATATGTGACTGGTATGATGTTGTCTGTTCTTCTGGAGAAATACCCAAGAGGGGAATAGCTGGATGGAATGGGACCTTCACTTCTAGTTTTTTGAGGCATCTCCACACTGATTTCCATTGTGGCTGCACTCCGACCAACAGTGGAGAAGGGTCTCCTTTGATTTTATCATGCACACATTGTATTAAATTCCCAAATCAGATAAGGTTATTCTAAGAAATGAAAAGTGTAGAATATCCTTAATTAAGATATATATAAATGTTCAAAAATGTATTAAGGCATTTAATCCAGTAATTTAAAATAATACATTAAAAGGATATGCCATCAAACACATGTAGGGCATTTGAAAGGAACTTTAAACTGGCTCAGGACTGAGGACAGATACATCTGAGCATTAGTGCACCAGCCCTGCAAGTTCTGGGTCCTGAGTTCATTCCCTAATGAAAGAAAGAAGAAAGGAAGGGAGAACAAAAAACTGATGGCTTTCAGGAAAAAAAAAAAAAAGATACAGAAGCAATCAATACAGTTTGGCCTAACTCCTAGAACAAAAGCAAAAATAGAAAATTCCAAAATATGAAACAAAAGAAATACGGATCCTGTTGAAATCACAGACTAAGGAGCCATTCTAGGGCATCTTAACTTTACTTCCAAACACGAGCCAAGATTCATTAGAATTTGAGATTAAAAGCAGTGAAATCCACTAGGAGGTCTCCCTTCTTGAGTTGAGAAGCCATGAGATGTTTTGGCATAAAGTCAAAATCAAGGATTGTGAATAAAACTTAATTAACTAAATTTATCTTTCTGTCATTCTGAGAATCATCACACTTGTTGGACTCCTAAGGTGCCCTTTGGTGTGCAGCCGCTTACCTAGGAAACATCTCACAACAGTTCCTACGGAAATTTCCACCTGGATCCACCTGGATTGGAGATTTTAAACATTTGTTAGTGGGAGACAGGATGATATCTAAGACCTTTCCAAGAGTGAGATTCCATGGTTTGAAGAGCATCATAAATCCATAACTGGATTTTTAAATCTCATGGAATTCTTTTGTCTCCTTACATTAAAATAAACCTCTTTTTTTATTTTTTTGGTGATGATTGCCATCAGTTCATTAAGCAAACTCTATGCTCACCAAGCTCCTGAGCAGACTGATGAATACTATACATAGTTAACAGATGTTCAGATGAGCACAGGTGAGGTGTGGGCAGTAAAGGAAAACAGTAAGGTTACTGCATCACGTTTTGCACTCAGAACAGAAACAAGTTCCACTCAAGACACAGATTGAAGCCTTACCATACCGTGGTCTGGTTTTGATTAGAGGAAGCATGTTTTCCTCAAAGCGTGAGTTTTTCTCTGAAATTTTAGTATTCTACATTATTTTGCTAAAATACACCTTTAGAAAATGAATGGATGCCTTAGAATGCATAAACATTAAAGTCATCTAGTTAATATTCTCATGTGGTGATCGCGCTCGTGTGCAGCTGTCTGTAATCGCTTTTGGAAGGTCACTGTTTCAGGAACTCTGTCCTCTTGGCTCCAGTAACGAAGTGTGTTCCAAATACACAAAGAAGATGTTGCTGTTGTGTTTTTTCTTTTTCAAGCTTTAAAGTGAAATGTTTGGTGAAAGACCTGTGGTTAATTTTTCAGAGAAACTCCAGGCAAAATTCAAATGTACTATAGCTAGAGAAGAGAGATTAATCTAAATGGTTTCTAAGCGAAGTACCAAGATGGAAAAAAAAACATTTCTGAGTAAATTATTGTTAGAATTTCCTGGTATTTCTCTTAGTTGCATTCTTAACTGATAGGGCTGAGGATCATCTCTTCAATATCTTCAAATTGTTTGTCATTTGCTTTGTAAAAACAACATCGTGAGTTCACTAATTAGCCTTGATACATTGATTTTTATGTGATACAAATGTACCTAAATTTGTAATGGCTACGTATCTTTATGAGGACAGTGTTTAAAACTATGCTACACATTTTGGTTCCCATATTTTAATACTTAAAATTTAACTCCCTATCTTCCTAGGTGAGAACTTTCTTAATTTCTCAAGCATGTTCTATTTCACATGTAATTTCCCTTAAAATTAAATGTAAGAAGATATTTTTCAATTATTAAAAAGGTGCTAAGTCTCTCCAATATAGTAAGGATCATTCTAAGTACATGGGGTATATGCAAAGGCAACTTGACATTCCAGTAAATGTCCCATCTCACACTCACCTTGAAATAGAAATTTGACTGCAATACAATTTAGCACATTTTTTAAAAAAAATCAATGAGTAGCTTGTTATATTGAGACAGGATATGCTCACCCTGCGTGTCATGTAGTTAGACAGCTAAACTCAGTCAGCCGTGACTGTCCTGGTGCTTCTTACTGATATCTCTCCACCACACCACCCTGACCCCGCCAGGGGCAATGTCTGTGTTTGCCCACCCAAAGGTAATCCTGCTTTTCCACAGTGTTTTAAGGAGTTTCTGCCAGGACAGACTGGCTCCTTCGAGGACACTTTTAACTCTTCCTGCACCACTCACAACACCCTCCCAGAATGTTCCTGCCTTGTGATAAACAAACCCTTTCAAGTAAACTTGCACAGAACAAATCTACCTGACCATATACCACTTGGCTCATACAACCAATCATATGATAACCTACTATACGTTTTTGTACTTCCTGCTTGCAAATCAAATAAACTACACTCAAAGCTTACTTGGGCCTCATGATTTGGAAACGGTCTTCCCACCAGCCTATCAGTGTAGTACATTGTTTGCTTTCCATCTCCTTGGTGCAAGGCATCTTCCTTTTGGTCTGGTACCAGGTTTCTGCAACATTCTTGGTGCGTTGGCCAGAAAGACACTGCGCTGACTACTTAGGGTCATGGCGGAGGTCTTTTGGCTGCAAAGAGGGCTCACTTTTGACCTGCAGATGAGAAAGCACGCTCTCTGGTCCCCTTTCACAGAGTCTCCTTGGTGAACCAGAAGCAGGAACCCCTGAATGACAGCAGATTTCTCCCTGGATCAGCAGACAGGGATGGAATGCAACCAGTGTGGGCACTTGGACAAGGCAGGATTGCCCCTGGTATGTCCCTCCCTCAGTTTGTTAGTATCCATCCCGTTTGGTATGAAGGAGGAACTGATCGCTCCTTGCCTGTGTGAGGTCATTGTTCACCTCTGTGAGTGGGAGATGGAATGTATCAACCTCCGCGTGCCTGCGTGTGGGTGTGTGAATGGGCCATGTGAATGGGCCATGTAAGCAATAGGCTGTTCCATCTGTGCTCCTTGACAAAAGACCCCACCAGTGACTCAGAGGTATGGAACTTGAGCGAGCCTCAACCTCCAGCTTCATGGACTTGTCCATCTGGGAGCCTCTGGCAAGCTCTCCTTGGAGGTTGACAGAATGTAACAGGGAACCTAATGATACTTCTGCTTAGGAAGAATGGTCCCAGGGTTGCTGAGGGAGAAGGGTCAGGTGCATGCCTCTGTGGTCACTCCTGTGGTCACCCTTTGTCTTTTGTGACACATTCAAGGGCACCGCACACACACCTTAAGGATGGGTGCAACCAATGCAAGTCCACTGCCTTAGACTATAGGACGGAGAACTCAGGAAAGTTTTCTCAGACTACCGTGGCTCCTTCCCTTCTGTGAAGTTGACTGACTAGGTCTATACCCTGAGTGGCCACTAGAGGGAACCCTGGATGTAGGAATCGTCTGCGGAGTGTGGGACAAGGTGATGGACCTCTCACCAATGGCCACCATAATCAGTTCCTCTGCATGAACTCCTGGCACTGACACTGTCAGAATTCCCCACCTTGGCTCTATGCTTGTGCTTATCAGGACAAAGGGACTCTTTTAGTGATCAAAACCAATCAGTCAGATCACCAGCCCCCTGCAAAAAGGCCCAAAGAGCCTTTGGCAACATACAAACCTCCAAAGAAATGCTGCAAACCAGATTCTTTGGCGGCAGTTGTCCTCCAAAATCACAGAGCTTAGATCTCCTGACAGTGCGGTACGGAGGCTCTTGCCTTTTCCTGGAAGACAAATGCTGTTACTGTGCCAACGAGACACACAGAGAGAGAGAGAGAGAGAGAGAGAGAGAGAGAGAGAGAGAGAGAGGAGAGAGAAGAAGAAGAAGAAGAAGAAGAAGAAGAAGAAGAAGAAGAAGAAGAAGAAGAAGAAGAAGAAGAAGAAGAAGAAGAAGAAGAAGAAGAAGAACTCCAGTCAACTGTAGGAGCGTCCCAGACAATAGGTTCAAAATAGCATGTAATACAAATTTAGCAGAAATTTAAAATGATCAATCAGTGGTTTGTTATACTGAGGCAGGATACGCTTATCCTGCCTGTCACATGGTTAGATGCCTAAACTCAGACAGCCTTTACTCTCTGTGTCCGGCTGCTTTTCACAGATAACTCACCACCAGATAAACCTGGCCCTGTCCAGCAACAGTGTCTGTGTCTCCCCACCCAAACACATATCCCGTTTTTCCAACATGTTTCAAGGACTCTCTGCCTAAGACACACTGGCCCATTTAACACCCCACACCACTCCACAGCCCCTCTCAGAATTTCCTGCCTTATGATACACAATTCCTTTCAAGTAAACCTGCACTGGACTAATCTGCCTGACAACATCTAACTTGACTAATGTAACAAATCATATAATAACCTGCTTCAAGTTTTTGTACTTCCGCTGGCAAACTCTGTATAAAGTAAACTCAAAGCTGACTCAGGGCTGGGGATTTACAACTGGTCTTCTTCCAGCCCACTGGTATAATAAACAGTTCCAAATCCTTCCAAATCCTTGGTTCAAGGTGCCTTCCTTTTGGTTTGGTGCTGGGTTTCTGCAACAACCTAGCCATTCTTTTTTCTCAGTGAAAAGATAAACTAATTTCTCTCTCTCTTCCTTCCTTCCTTCCTCCCTTTCTCTCTCTCTCTCCCCCTTTCCTACCTCTCTGTCCTCTCTCTCATTCTTTTCTTTTCTTTTCTTTCTTTTTTTCTCTTCTCTTCTCTTCTCTTCTTTCTCTTCTCTTCTCTTCTCTTCTTTCTCTTCTTCTCTTCTCTTTTTCTTTTCTTTTCTTTTCTTTTCTTTTCTTTTCTTTTCTTTTCTTTTCTTTTCTTCTTTTCTTTTCTGTATCAAATATGGCCATGCAACTTTTTCTTAAGTACAACCTAATAGGTAGTCTCTTATCCATGAGAACACCTGAATGCCTTTCTGGGAACTTTTTCTCAGCTTCTCAGTAGTTAAACTAAGATGAACTGCCAACGTGTGTAGAATCATCCCAGAGAGAGCACAGGGCACCTTGGAACCCAACGTACTGCTGATCATGCTCCAGAAAGTGATCGACACTGCCTGGTGTGTTCATAGCACCTCTATCAAAGCAGGTGGGAAAGTGTTTGAAAGTAAAGCACAACAGCTAACTTCTGATCATTAGATGTGGATCTTCTGGCCTTAGAGATAATTTCTGTTTTGAATGTCCATGGGTCTCTGGTTTTTCTTGGCACTTAAGCAAGCTTTGCCGTTGAAGTTGCTGAAAGCTTTAAGTCAATTAGGGAGAAATTTTGGGAAAAAAAAAATCTCAAAACCCCTTATTATCCAATATCTGAAA
Organism: Dolichotis patagonum; assembly: GCA_004027295.1. Taxonomy (NCBI): domain Eukaryota; kingdom Metazoa; phylum Chordata; class Mammalia; order Rodentia; family Caviidae; genus Dolichotis; species Dolichotis patagonum. The sequence continues at coordinate 31,793 of PVJX010006897.1, forward strand.
TAATGTTTCCATTTTTATTTTTGTGAAAGAAAATGTCCTAATAATTTAATTTCAGTTAATTGTTCCTTTGTGCAGTGCCCTGTGTTTGCATCATTTACACAATGAAATATTCAAATCAAATTATGACTTTAAAAGCCTAACAGAAAAACAAATGCAGAGGTATATGAACTTTCTTGCTTTGATTTCCTTTTGCTAATGAAATTTTGGAGTTTTTCTAATTCATCTGACCTTTGAACATGGAAGTTCTTGAAATTTTTAGGTGTATTTTTTTCTGAATTTTAAAAATGAACAGTCGCCAAATTTTCAAGAAATTAAGAATTTCAAAACTGAAGACATAATGAAAGTCAGTTTTAAACATTTGTTAAGAGAAAAAAATAGTTATAATGTACTAAAATGTTTGGACACATGATCAAACTTAAATATATAGCAAAACCGCCAGAAGTAAGAAGACAGAGTTTACTAGTTTTGCATCACAAGCTAGCTCCACATATGAGCTTGAAGAACGATTTTTGCTCCCTGAATTTTGTTCTCAATATTCTAATTTCAAAATATTCTTACAAATTGTTATGGGAACCAATAAAATGTAGATTAAAATGTTACCCTTTTTTCATATATTTCCAGAACTATTTCCTAAGATTGATCTTGGAAATTTAGAACAACAGTGAATCTGCAAGTAAAAAAATAAGGAAGTTAAATAATAATTGTGAACATTTATTGAGAATTTATTAATATTGTTAATTTAAAAATCTATCTCGTCCATCTTCCCTGCAGTAAGCATTGTTATTCTTATTAGTGATGCACAATTTGAGCCCTATGTGTGAATATTTAAGAAATATTGGATGTATATAACTTATTTAGGAAAAATGTCACAAGATGGTTACAAAAAGAAAAAAAAAACCTCAAGTTTCATTTATGGGTTGCAGAAATGTTAAGGAACAAACAAGTCTTGCCAAAAATGTAATTTGGTGCTACAAATAGTCCTGCTAAGGCCAGAGGGATATATGTTCCCAGGAGCTCTTATTGATGTATGCTGTCATTTTCATTCCTGGGAATCTCTTAGAAGGAACCGAGAGCAACAATGCTCTTAGCAAATTACAGGGACATCTATCAAATCTCGATTGTATTCAACTTCTAGACATCTTGGGCATATTTCCCACTTCTCCTATATCTTCTTGCCTCAATCAATGCACTACTAACTTCAGTGGGTTTGTAGGCTTCAGTCACGGAAAATGATGCCAGATTTCCCCATGTTGTTGTTTTGTTGAAGAGAATGAAGGATGTTTTTGTACCATTCAAAGTTAAGTCCCTTTAATGAAAGGGAAAATGACTCATTGTTGTCTGATATTAGAAATGATAAAAAATAATCCCTATCAGCACAAATGTGTCCCTCTTCCTGGTTTATATGAACTTGGTCAGAGGCAGATTCGTGGAAATGTAACATGATGTGGAATGAGTTTTAACTCAATTATTTTTTACAGTTTTTAGATCGGGATTTTATCTAAGCAAAATAATAACAGAAGTTCAATGAGATTTTAACAAAAAGTTTTTTGCATTTATGAAAAGTTCCACGTTTTTAATACTATTACAAGCATACCTACTGGACAATGTGCTTGTTGATCTGAACACAGATTTATTCATCATTATGCCCAAATGTCTCTTCAACATGGTTAGAATAACATGAAAAAGTTTGAAGTAGATATGCAAATTAAAACAATATACACATTATGTGGGGATTGTAATCTACATTCTTCCTGATACAATTATTTCTATTATGAACTATAATAAACTATGACCTCAGCATTATGATTATCATGTTAACAGTCAATATTAACTGCATATGTAATATTTGCAGAACACTGCGAGAAAAATCAATACTTACCCTTTCATTTTAAAAATCACAATGAAGCAATAGGACAGAGACTGCCATGATCTACATTTTGCTGATTAATGACTGCGTTTACAGAGATTAATTTGTTCGAGGTTAGCAGTCAAGAAGTGTGAGAAACAGGTTCATCTTAATATTATGTTTCTTTCTATACTGAACTTAAAAAATAATACATACCAAGACAATGCCAAAAAAATGCATGATGTCAGATTATAACACTTTTTCATTTTTTTTTTTTTTTTTTTTGGTACTGGGGACCGAACTCACTAAAGCGCACTTGTAAGGCAGGCGCTTATGCTGCTGAGCTAAATCCCCAGCCCCACTTTTTCATTTCTAGTGATAAATTAGATAAGCTCCTTCTATACAGTCATTTGAGAACCAAGTGGAGCTGACTTAATGTTAATAGCACTGCTTTTGTTTCAGAATGAGGAGTTACCAACAAGGAAAATGCTGCACAATAAATCAAAATGATTACTGACTTTGAAGCTAAATTCAGCAAAATATAAACATTTTCCATGTGTCCTGAATCAACTTACTATTACGCTCCACTTCAAAAAAAAAACAAAACCCAAAAAACAAAACAAAACAACAACAAAAAAGAAACAACCCGTATTTTTTATTGTTAGTTTTTGTTATGTACAAACCACCCTAAAATACACTGGTTAAAAAGCATAATTCCTTCCATGGCCTAAAGGGATAAAATTATGTAGAACTTGTCATGATTAATTTGTGCAGGGGCAGAGGACTACAGAGACATTTCTGAAAGACTGAAAAAGTTTTTCAGTCTTTCAAAGACTGTATTTGTTATGGTTCTCTAGAAGAAGAGAGTTGAGAGCAATTACAGGTGCCCTGATGCAAGAGTATTTACTGCGTTCTTTATAGGCCATTGTGCAGGCGCACAGTGACCCCTCGTGTGCTGGATACTCAGAAACAGCAGCAGCAGCTGAGCCCAAGAATAAGGCAGCCTCGGAGCGAGAGGACCCAAGGGCAGGGCACCAGTAAGGCCAGAAAAGGCACGAGAACACTGTGGTGTGTCCCCGTTGGAAGTCCGAATAAACAGGTGATCTGAAACGATGGCCAAAGAAAAAGGCAGGAAAGGATAGCCCCACTCACGAAGACCGGTTTACTTAAAAACAGGAAACCTTCTTCCTTCTTTCGGTTTTTACTCTGCCCTAGGCTACAAGCCAGTTGGTTGGTGCCACCCACAACTGGCTCTTCTCTATTTGGTTGGCTGGCTTATGTGTCAATCATTCACACACAAACCAATAACTGGACTTGACTAATTTTCTAGCTATTTCTCAATCCATTCAATTCTACATCTCATGAGTAATGATCTTAATTATTATTGTCACAACTTTCTCATGGGACATTGACAATGCTGTCTGCAGAGTGGGAGCAGGGAATAGGAGCGCACACACATACTGCATGTATCGTCCTTCGTTACTCACATGTTCCCTCACCCCTCTGATTTCACTTTAGTTTCAACAGTAAGGGCTTCAGGGCGGAAACCGCAGAACACTAAGCCACGCACAGAATCCTCGTCTGTAGGACTAATGGATACCGCGTAAATCTCACTCCCACAGTGCACTCATTTCTCAATAACCGCAGCACTGAAGCTGAAGTAGCCTTGGGTTCTTAATGTTAGCTTCAAACTTCTGGGAATCTCGAAGCATTTTTCCATGAGCCATGATTTCAGTGTGGCCCTCAGGCAGCGCCGTGGCTGTCAAATTCCTTTCCTATGGTACAGTTTCTACCACGATCTGCTTCACTTTAACCTGTGGAATCTCTTAGTATCTTTCCAGCATTCTGTCGGGGGCTTGTACACGTCTCCCCACGCAATACTCGCTTCTGGTCACACTAAAAATTTATGTATTTGTATAACCTACAGAATATTAAAGTGCCAGCCCCCAAAAATGTATTAAAAAAACCTACATATAAAACTTGTGATAATTATGCCATTATAGCTTCCAAGTCCAGATGAAATAGTAAGTTAGAAGAGCTTTACGTTTGGAAGAAAATTTATATGAACACTGAAGAAGTGATGGCCTTAGAAACAGCGAATTCCTTGGCTCTGAGAGCTCCATCAGGTGGCTAATGTACGCAGCTAGCGAGGTAAACAAACGTGCGTTTGTGTTTTAATGCTCTAAGAGGAGCGAAGGGGTGCAGGAAACAGTGATGCACATCTAATCCTAGCACTCTTGAGACCGAGGCTGAGGGAATGCTGCAAGCTGGAGGCTCAAATGGACTGCACGGCGAGGTCAGGGCCCCCGCGAGCCACACAGCGAGAGGCAAGCTCAAAAAAATTATGTATATATATATAATTTTTTATATATTTATACAATTATATTTTATTTATAAAATTATACATAATTATATATATATAGAGAGAGAGAGAGAGCTGTATGTGTGTATCCGTGTGTAAAATAAAATAAAAGAAACAATGGGCAGTTTTGGTCTTGGAATAATAACAACTATTCCTTTCAAATAAAGTGTTAATCTGTGTATTAATTTATAAAAAATATAGTGAAAATTAATTCAGTGGAGCAGATATGAATCACATTTTCCACGTGAGGTGGAAAGAGAGAAATTAAAATTTTTGTTTAATTCTACTCCTTTAGGTAAAAGAAAAAATACATTGGGTTTATACATAGAATATATATGTCATGCAGTATGTGAGCTATCAAATGATTTATTCTTCATTTAAGTTCCAAGGTTAGCTAGATATTATTTATTTTAATTGTCAATCATACCTTCAGCAAAAGGTAAGTTTTGATCTAACAACTCACTTAGAAGAATAAATACAGCCAGAGAAGGACATGTAATTATTAGAAATTCATTTTCATTTTCATGCTATGAAGCCCTCTGATCCCGAGATAAATGGTATCTTCAGTTTAATAGCAGTAAACTAGCAAACAGCTCACAAAGTCATTCCATATGGAGTCTGAGATTTGATCTTTAAGTTCATGAGAGTTGTAATATTCTGCAGTTAATAGGGAAAGTCAAACACCACTAGGAAAGAAGATCAATATGTGTGTGTGAGGAAGACTAAAGAAATGAAGAAAGTTCACATAAATATTATGTCCTCACTACTTCTAAGTCTTCTGTGAGATAATGTCAGGGTCAGGATAGAGACTGGGAAAGTCAGTCCTCATCTTAGGTTTTTAGGAGCAGATTAGGGACACAAGTACGGTTTTCCTCCCATTTCCATGCTTACTTCCAAAGCTTACTCACACGTAGTTCTGTTACACCTTCCCACACTCATTTTTAAAAATAGTATAAATGTTAAAAGTTTATTTTACATTTGCTTTAGAGATGAGGTGTTATCTGAATCTGCTTCATTGTCCTACTAATGGTTACGTGGATATCAATTGTCTTCCTCTTTCCACACAGAAAACCTTTCAGTAAAACCTTATGGGCACTGTCAGGAACTTTGACATCTGTGAGGTTTTTTTTTCCCAAATCTTGCCTTAAAAATATTTTCTGTGGGCTAAACATCAACAACAACAAAGAAATATATGCATTAACTACACTAAAGATTTACATACAGTGCTGTGAAGTTTACAAACATGACATTGGACACCCTCCTGGCACACAGTCATAATTAAAAACATCTCGATGTGTTCATTTTCATGGAAAGATAATAAATTTAGTCTCTATGGAAATCAGAGCAAAATAAACCCACATTTACAAACGTACATGCATACACACAGATAAAACCAAGCAAACAAATCTGTACAGCATTGTGAAAAAAGTACAAATTGAACACTACATTTACATTAATGTATTAAGGACACTGCATTTACACAAATTATTCAGCTTGACTTTTCAGAGAAATAGCATTTAATGTAGAAGAATGAGAAATTTTATTTGAAGAGAGAAGGGAAGATACTGAGGAGGGTGGAGAAAGAGTTTCAGGGCATATTTATTCCTTGTACAAATGCTTTGCATTAGCATTGGTCATTTTTAAAATATGAGGTAAAACCTCCATGCTTACAACATAGTATGGAAAAGAAAGGATGGTATAAAGTGACAGGTGCTATAGAAAATGAAGATTAAAAGGGTGCTACAGGATTTCCTTTCCTTAAAAAAGTGAATCATCTCTTTTATACATGTGTCTCTTTTTATGCCTATGTCTCTTTTTAAATCTAAGTATTACTTTACTAACTTTCAGTTTGCATTCACAACTTATTAATGCTTTAATAAATATGAGATTCAAAAACACTTTTTCAATATACTAATCTTCATTCCGTTAAATACATAGAAATGGGGTGGGTGTATCACAGGATTGTACTATATTTAACTTTTTGATGAATCTCCATACTGTTTTGAAGAGTAATTGTACTATTTTCCATTCCTATGTATTGCACACAAATTTTTGATACTGAAAATTACTAATAATGGAATTAAGACCAAAAAAATCCATGTGAGTTATTCATGGCCATACAAGTAGTAAAAGCTAGAATCAGGAAAATATTTCAGGTCTTTCTCAAATCAGAACTTTTGTAAAGTACCTCTGTAACTCTTCTTTGCTTTATTATTCATTTTTAGGCACATTTAATTAGCAAATCACATAGAGTAAACTTAATATCCATTTTTTTTAGATTTTTCACTAATATTGGTTTCTTTTTGTTTTTTTTTAAACATAGTTTTTCTAATGCGAGGAAGCCTTGGGAGTATTGTTATGTGAAATAAACTAGACACAAAAGAGAAAATATTCTGTGTTTTGATTTTAAAGCAAGCGGACTCATAGAAGTAAAACAAACAAACAAACAACCAAACAACAACCAAACAAATGATGGTTGCTGAGGAAAGAGACAGGGAGGGAAGAGTTGTTACCCGACATGGGTAAGATGAAAATGGTCTCGATCCTTGGTGTAGAACACTCTGCCTAAAGTTAACAGTGCTGAATCACACCTTTGTCATTTCTAGGAGAATAAGTACATGTACTTTTTTACTTAATGAGCAGCAAAGCCATTAAAAAGGGAATTCCTAGCAGGGAGCTGAGCCAACACAGACTCACATGAACCAGAACTATGCAGCGTGAAGCCTCACTCACACTTCGAGGCATGAAGGCTCGTACAAGGCAGAATGAACCTGGACTCTGTCTGCTCCTCAGTCCGTCCCGCCTCACTTCACACCCACCCCTGCGGCAGCGCAGGGGATGCTTCTGGGAGACCTGCAGGGTGCCTTACACAGCGGGTAGAGGGTGAGTATCTGCATCTGCTAGGCCCAGGGAGCTCCGTGCCTTAGAAGATGTCGTAGTTACTTTCCTTGTTGCAGACACAATGCCCCACACCCGTAATTTGAAGAGGAGGTGTTTGCTGTGGCTCTCACTTCAGTCCATAGTGGGCTGGCTCCAAGGCAGGATGGGTTGGTCTGGGGACTTTTGGGGCGGGAAGCTGAGAGGGCCAAGGGAGGAGCCAGGATGGGAGGCACAATCTTCCTGATGGAGCCCTCAGTGCCCCTTCCCACCACTCCACTGGCTCGCGAACAGCTGCCGTCTCCCCATCACCACCTTCCGAAAGTCCAGTCCATGATCCTGTGAGGCTTTGAAGTACTGGGGCTCTCAAGTGGGACACATCGAGCAGAACAGGGCATGTTTCAGGATGTATTCCATGGGATTTGTTAGCTAAACTTGTCTAAGAACGAAAGTTAAAGCATAGAAGCCGAGGTAACACTGCAATACAGAAGTTGTGATCCGACAAAGCTCTGAATGATTTTCCCTGCTGTGGCCTTTACTAGTTGTGTGGCCCTGACTCACTCCGTGGCTTTCTTAGTTTTCATTTCATTACCAATCAACAGTAGATGAGCACTTTCTTTTCCTCTCTTTTTTACAGTAGCAATTATACATTTTGGGTTTTATTACTCCTACAGTTCTTATTACTTTTTACACTACAGACACAATGTTATATTTATAAATATGATTCTTATTTATTTCACTAATGAGGATAATTTCAAGAAAGTACTCTAAAGAGTATAATTGCATGTATGTTTAAGTGTGTAAGATGAATGACCATATTACTGTTTTTGTTAGATCATGGAGCAGAACTGTAAACAGTCTCATTGCTTGAATGTGTACTTTGTATGTTTTAACTTTGTAACTTGAACAACTATTTCCAAGATGACAGTATGTAAGTTATCAAGTAATGATTTCTTAGTGTTTTTTTGTTCTTTTCTTTTTTTCCTTGGAATTTTGTATTGTTGCTACCCTTTTTTCTATTTTGTTTACTCTGTTTTGTTTTCTTTTTAAATAATTTTTTTTTTAAAAAAGAATAGAAACAAAACCAAAAAAACAGTAGATGATGATTAAAAAAATAAAAAGGAGCTGGCAAGTTGGCTATGAAGTTTAAAGGTGTCGTGAGGAAGACTCCTTAGGGTTAGCGTGCATGCATCCACTTGTGCAGGGTACATAATCGGGGAAGATGTTTTAGTGGTATTGCTGAGGGCTGGACATTTGAATTCCCTTTCTCCCTTCTGGCTCTCAGGAGTAGCAGTGCATCTTCTGGAAATGCAGGGAATATGAGAGAGAGGAGCTGGTCTGTCCTAGGAAATGTGAAACTGGAAGTTTGGGAAGAATTTTCTCACAGCCCACACTCTGCTTCTCTCTTTTGTGAGAGCAGGAGATTCCAAGGAAGCGACTCCTGTGAGCCTTGAGGATGCATAACCTGGGGGCTTATCCTTTGGGGTTCCCAGCCAGTGGCAAATGGACCTTCCGGATTCCCTCTCCCTGGCAGCTTTGAGGCTCCAGGGCAACTTGCAGGGGGTCCCTGATTTCTCTTGTTCCTGATGTCTATCTCTAACTCCTAAGCCAATTTCACGTAACTTTCTGCTTATAAATGTGTTCCCTCACTGGACTCTGGTATATTGATAAACAGCACACAGTGAATTTGCTTAATACTGTGCATACTATTTAAGCAAATATGTTTAGTTCTATAATTCTGTATTTCTGGACAATGAAAAAAAAACAGCCTTAGGAAAACGGTACATGAGAGAAAACCTGACTCTTGAAATTCCTCATATTTTACATTCTATAGCCAAATTAGAAGCGATAGAACTCAGATTTTTAAGCTGTGAGTAAAGTGGATTTTTATCTGCTAGTGCAGAATTCTTAGCATTTAAATCTCTACTTTGTGCTTACAGAAGCATCCTTGCAATTGTTCAATATTCTGCTGATTTAAGATGAAAATAGCCAATTACAGATGAAGATATAAAAATGCAGATGCATTCAAAGTAAGCATTGGATATTGCACATTGCAGATCCAGTGTCACTTGAAATTATTTTGCTCATTACAGTGTCCTTGTATTAAGAAAATTGGCCTTTACCAACAGCACGGGGACAGCAGCCCTGAATGTAATCATCCAATTATGCTAAATTAGACACAAGTAGCCACGCTGTGTAAGTAAACGGACATGCATGTTCACATTGACCTCTACTGAGAATATAATTTCTTTAAAATATGCTTTATTCCAAGATATTTCTTTCTTATTTGTGAAAATTCTGTAATACATGTGTAGCAAAACATTATCACACCTTGCTGAGATTCTCCAAAGCCTTCGGTTTCTTTATTTCATGCCCATGGAATAATTAAAATAATCTAGACCTACTGTGATACGCATAAATTCCTAATACTAATCAGTCATCTTTGGGATGGAAACTTGATTTTAAAGCAGCTGACTGTGAAAGTGAGACGAGTTGAGGTGCCAATGACATAAATGACATAAATTGATAGTTACTGAATTTGACAGGCACTGTGCTGACTTTGTACAGATTTGCCATTTCTGATCAGGAAAAGAGTGCTCTTGGAATTAGATACATCTAAGTTGCACTCCTGGGTTTGGCAAGGACTGTGATCTTAAGCTCATTTGAGCCTGTCAGGCTCTATTCTTCATCTACAAACTGAAGACCGTATCCCTGAAGGAAGGGAGATTATTTCCTCTCTTAACATAGTACACCATAACATCTTCTAATACCATGTTTTTGTGTGGACAAAGAGCTTCCTTCCCTCAAGACACCCTGGTATCTGTCAGCTATACATTCATGCACACATGTTTTATGTTATAAATGTAGAACAAACATACAATGACTGCAGAATAAGTACTACCCCGTGCCTGTTCATAACAATACAACTGCAAGCAGTGCACTAATTTCACTGTGCAATCTAAGTGCTACATGGTTGTTAAGAATCTCCACAGGTCAAGTCTCAGAGAGATCTCAGGAAGAATCATTCAATCTCTAACACCACATAACCTACACTGACTGATTTTCAGAGGAAATGAGTTAATTCCTATACACATGAATTGCTAAAGTTGAACTAAGATGATATAATAGTCCTGAATAAGCCAGTATCAGTCAGTGAAATTGAAGAAGTAATACAAATTTATCAACTAAGAAAATCCCAGGTCCTGATGGATTCACTACCAAATTCTGCAAGATCTTTAGAGAAGCTTTAGTGCCAGTCCTCCTCAGACTCTTCATTGAAATTGAAAGGGGAGGGGCACCCCCAAAGCCATTCCTGGAAGCAAGATGAATCCTGATGTGTGGTTTCAGAGAAAGATCCAACCAAGAGGGACCCCAACAGGCCAATCTCTTTAATGAATACTGATGCAAAAGTCCTCAGCGAGAGAAGCAGAATGCAGTAAATCATCAAAAAGATCATGTCATGACCAAGTAAGAGTTATTCCAGGGACACAGGGATTATTTAGTGTACAATAAATAAATAAATGTAATATGCCTCATAAGCAGGAGCAAGAACAAACATATTTCATCCCTAAAGATGAAGAAAAATCATTTGAAAAAGGAAGACCCCCAAAACTCCACTCAATCACTCCTAGAGTATGTGTTCATATTTGGCAAAGTAGCAGGATACAAAGTCAGTACTCAAAAATCAATAGCGTTCCTGTACATCGATAACAAACTCATAGAGATGGAAATTATGGAAACATTACCCTTCACAATGGCAACCAGGAAAAATGAATTACTTAGAAATTAACCGAACTGTGACAATGAAAGACCTCTACAAAGAAAACTATGCTACTATATAAAAGGAAATTGAAAGATATCAAAAAGTGGAAAGATACCCCCTACTCCTGGATAGGCAGGACCAGTATAATAAAAATAGCCATTTTCTATTTTCATACAAAGGAAAGGACCCCAGATAAACCATATTTATTTTTCATGAGTTTTTAGTCATGTATTATTTTTTTCCTAGTTGTCCCACTGCCAGGAACCTGAGGTTCATCTGACGTTTAGCACGTGGTCATAGCCTGCACCAAGGAGGAGATCTGGCCACCTCTACCCCACGAACCTGGTTCCCAAGCTTCTGCTGAACTTCTTCCCTTCCCCGTGGCCTCATTTTGCACCACACATGCTCTTACAAAGTGCTGGTTTTTTGATGGCACGTGGTGGGGTGTGAATCTAATGTAAATATATCTACAAAGACTAATTTTATTTGAGATAGGAAATGAACAAATCTTCATGTTTCCTGAATTTACTGAGCTGGATACTTCTTGAATTGTGAGACCACTGAGCAGAGAAATCCTAAGGAGGAATAAAGGCTTAGCGAGATTTATCCTATTGCATTTTTGGAGCTGTATTCAAGGAAAATGAAAGTGTTTTCCACCAAATGTTATAAAGTAAGCCAAAGTATCCTTAATATAATTCATGCATGACTTTTTCAAGGGTACCAGCTGAAGAGGTGATTTTTCACAACACAACATACAAGCCAAACATAGAGTTCAGTTTGATTTTTCTGCTTTTTAAATTATGATTGAGTCTTAGATTTATTTACAAAGTTTCTTTTTAAATTAACTATTAGGTAAGCATAATTCATATACAGTAATTTACTTTCATATATAAATAATTAGTGACATTATTCATATTGCTCTTCTGGAAGTTATATATCTCCTACTGAAATTAAATTTGGTTAATTAAAATGATTAATTCATTGTTTTACATTTTAATAATGAGTTGTTATATTAGGAGTTCTGCATAGTTTATAATGAATATAAGTTGAAATCATTAATCAGTTTGATCTTTATGTCACTGATAAGGCTAAAATTAGATAAAATTATGTAGTAAATAAATTAGAAGTCTTTTTTAACAAAAATGATTTAGTGCTAGAAAAAAATCTATTTCACTATGCATATAGTATGTTTTCTTTTTAAATCAAACAACATATTGGAAAGGCTACAAAAATATTAAATTACCATGCACACCGTTATGACTTTGATCTAAAATGTCATAATACACGTAGAGATGGGGCCTGGCCTGAATCGGTTAGTGCTGGGCATGAAACCTGGAGCACTGTACCAGCTCCCCCGGCTGGCCTGCCCTTCTCTCTCTGCTTCCTGGCCACCATGCAGTGGAGAGCAGTTCTCTGCAACACCCTTTGATCATGTTATTTCTGCCTTGAACCTACTTGACCATGAACTGAGCCCACTGAATCTGTGAGTTAAAGAAAACCCTCCTCCAGAATGCTGTGGCTTTTGGTTTTGTGCTCAGCAACAGAAAAGCGAATCATACACATTAATTTACACATGTTTTTATTATGTTGATCAACAACCATGTGAGGTAGAGATTTTTATCTTCCTCAGTTGATAAATGAGATACACATAGCCAAAATGACTGACTCGGTCATCAAAACTTACCAAGACAGAATGTGGCAGAGTCTGCATTAGAAACTAGCCCCTGACATCAGACCTGTTCATAGCCCGGCACTGCACCACCCAGGGGTGATCACTGATTAGAGAAAGGAAACCATCTGTGAGTTTATAGAACAGAATAAAGAAACTTTGAAACATCAAAGCTTTTCTAGCTTCCACAGAACAGAGCTATTTCATTTGAATTACATTATTCTACTTCTGTAAGAAAGTTAAATAAAAAGGAATAAAAATTATCTCCATATACATTCCCTTTGCCATAATGAACTCACATCTTTTCTCCTTAATTACATTAGGCCCAAGATGGAAAAATAATGGTGGAAGTTAATCCTAGGCTTAGGGACTTATTAGAGTACTTCACACAGATGAGTCAGTACTTTATAGAACCCCTGACTCTCCCTCTATCTTCTGGTAGTTAGGTGAGGTGCAGAAGCAGTGGAAGGAGGACTGGAGAACAAAAGGCTGCACAGATTTTGGAGGCCCAAAGGGGAGTGAGTTGGAATTCCTCGGTGGGTCTGCAGTGTGCCACTGTTTACACCACATTTGCTCAGTTGTGTCCTAAAAGGTACAAAGACCAGTGAGTCCTGGGGGAAGCACTCTTTAATGGGTGCCCTATGTGTTTATTAGAGATTGCAGCATGCTAATAATATCGGTGAGCAATGATTTAGGTAGAGACCTTCAGACCCAAGAGATTGCGCACTGCAAAGCCATGGAGCTGGGAGACTATGCAGGTCAGATTTTTTTTCCTACTAAATTTACTGCCTGTAAAATTTTGAATTCTGACATCTCTTTTCTTTGAGCAGTTATTTTTTTGTACTGGAACTTTTAACTGTAGCTTTTTTCCCTAGAAAATCGTAGTAAGTATTTGTATTTGTTAATTTATTCTGGCTCATACGAGGTAGTGTGCACCTCTGTGTTAAAGCTGAAGTTTTGGACAAATTTCTTTAAAACTGCCTGCAGGGTATTTGTGAAGAAAACGTAACAGATGAACACTTGCTTAGCATGCATGATGTCCTGGGTTCTTTCCCACCTGCAACCCTTCACACGCGCACACACACACACACACACACACACACACATACTCCGAGAAAGAGCTGCCCAGAGTTCCTTGTCTGTAGTTTTCCATGGTTAGAATTACATAAATTGAAGACTTGTAGCATGCATTTAGCAGGATCTTAAAATGTGCAGAAATACCTGTTTGAATGACATTGGATAGTATAGTACTATCACTCTCTTCTGCTTAAATAGCCCACGATGTGTTTAAAAAACATTTTTAACACTCGTATCCAAATAACACTTGTAAATCAAAGTCTCTTTTGCTATCACTTTTATACTTTCTGCTAAGTCTTGTAGCTGTACAGGGTGTTCCTCAGTACAGTCACGCGTGCCCCAAGGTGACATGCAAGAAGTGTTTGATTAAGGCGTTGTGATCATTGCATTACTATTTTTAATTGCTATGTGACATTAGCAGAAATTGTTTTGCTCAGAGAAACTTCTGGCTGTCATGCGCTATCAATTATTTAGATAGATCAAGTGAATCCATTGTCCCAGGCACTCAGGAAGATGGAGGTGAGCACATGCCCCCAGTGCCCTGTGCGTTGGTGCAGACCTGTTGTTGCACCCCTTGAAACCCTGGAAGTTTTCCCTGACTGAACCGGATCGTCATTACACTTGTCGGGCATGAATGCTCCATTTCCCCAAAGGCATGATCCAAGAGACTTTTCGGAGCTCAATAAAATGAACCACAAAGTTTCACCTGTCTTGTGAAAGGGTAACATGAAACTTTCCCAATTACCTGTTTGGAAAAGTGTATTCACCTTCTTGCAGAAACATATTTGCATGCACACAGCTTAAGTGGATATTTACATCTCATCAAAGTATATCACTTAGTAGTCAGACTGGAAAATGGCAAATTTTAATGATCAGCAGGCATTGAGCTTTACTAGAAAAAGAAACCAACATCTATGAGTGTAAAAAATGGCTTAATTCACATGTAAGTATCAGATGAACAGGCAAAAAGTATTGCTGGGCCATCGAAAGCTGTGAAAATTAACCATTATCACTCACAAAAAGTGCTTAGGAGAGAGGCTCCTAATAAAGCCGTAATCATGACATCCCTACATCGCCTGATACTTTCATGACTTTTTGAACTTGATATTTTTCCAGAAGCCATTTTTATAACTGATGATTAAATGTAATGCATACTTTAATCAATATTGCGTGTTCCAGTTAATTTATGTATTTTTTCTTCTTTAAGGTCATGCATTCATGAAAGTCCCTCTACACTGCCTATTTTTATATTTTGTTGAGGTAACTATACAATTAATTCCATGGGAGAAGATCTTCACGACTATTGTCACGTAATATCACATTCCTCATTCAAAAATGTTCAAAAATTGCCATGCAACAGACACACTTTCCTGCTATTGTTACTTATTCAATGGGTATTACAGGTGTAATTTTACTAATTTCTTAGTGTAACATTAGTGTCCTCTCTTTATTTTAATACACATCTATTCGAGAATATAAAAGGAGGAATATTTCATTGTATTATTTACCTTCAATATTTTAGACCTTTACTTCATTGGATATTTTAAAAATAAAACATGAACATGTGTATTTAGATATTTCATCAAGAATAAAAAACATATGCCAGTGTAATTTGTCATTTTATCTGCTACACTGGTACTTTCCCTAACAGGAATAACCCCTGGTGCGAGGGTGGCATCACCTTTGTTAGGTGGTGAGGAAAGCTAGAGAAGAAAATTTTCTAGAATAATACACAAGGTTAGCTGTTTTTTTGTTTTGTTTTGTTTTGTTTTTTTTTGCCTACACCTGCCTTTTTGGGCTCTGCTCAAAACAGACAAAGAATAAAATAAAACAAAAGAAAATAAAGCAAAAGGCAATAAAACAAAAAGGAAATTCAAGAAAAAGTAGCATTTAAAAAGCAAAAATTCAAGAAATGAAGCTTTTTCCATTTCTATCAGTATTTAGTTTTGAAAGACAATTTATATTCTTCTTGAAATATATAATATGAATAACATTTATAATGACTTTAAAGGTTCTTGGTTGTACTGTTTACAGGAAAACATACATTAAGCAACCAACAAATACAGGGTGAGTTCCATGGAAATAAATGGAAGGATTCTAGATTAAGAAAATGTAAATGAAAATATGTCTTCTTGTACTATAGCAAATTATTTTGAATTGGATAATTATTTTTATTAATTTTATTGGTATACTTTCAATATACATAATGTTCACATTCAGCACAGGGAATTTGTACTGCACATGATACGTCTTGATTCTTTTTTCTCCTTTCTTCCTTCCCTCTCTTCAAACCCTCTTCCCCTCCTTATTTACAAAAGCTTACTTTCCATTTTCTCCTTCTATTTTCTTTCTTCCCCCTCCTGCCCTCTCCCCTTCCCTTGTTCTCCTGCTCATTTGATCACTTTCTTCCTATTTCACAATGTTTATGACACACTTTTGTCCTTATTTACCCTGATGTTTCTATTCCAGATAAACAATGTGATGTTTAAATACACATGTATGACGTACGTCACTTACAGAGTGTGGTCTCCAGTTGCACCCACTTACCTAGGCATGTCTCGGGTTTATCTTCTATGGCAGAGTAGTCCCCGATTATATATTTTTAAAAATCTCCTTTATACATTCATTAATTCATGGCACTTTGACTATTTTCCAGATCTAGCTATTACAAACTGTGCTGCTATGAACACGAGTCTATATTCATCACTGTGGTATGATGCCTTTAATTCTTTTGAGAAAATACCAAGCAGTGAACTAGCAGGGTTAAATGGAACCTCTAGTTTTAGTTTTCTGAGGAATCTACACCCTGACTTCCACTTGGTTGTACCGGTCTACATTCCCACCACCAGTGGGGAAGTGTTCGTTTATTTCCTATGTCCCTCACAATGTTTGATATTGGCTGATTTCTTGGTGGTATCCATTCTTTCTGGAGTGAGATGGAATCTCAGCACTGTTTTAATTTGCATCTTTCAAATGACCAGTGATGCTCAGTATTTTTCATGCATTTAGTTGCCATTTCTATTCATCTGAGAAATGTCTGTTCATTTCAGATGCCCATTTTTTGAAATGAGTCTTTATATTTGCAGAGTCTGAGTTTTTGAGTTGCTTATATATTCTAGATATTGGTCCTTTAAGGCACAACCGATAAAAGATATTTTCCCAGTCTGCAGGTTGTCTCTTTGCTCTGTTGGTGATTTATTTTACTGTGCAAAAACTTTTTAATAAGATGAGACCCTAGTCGTTGATTCTCTGTGATATTTCCTCTGTGACTGGGCTTCTGTTCATAAAGTCTTTGCCTATGTTTGTGACTTCAAGAGTTCTACTTTTCTCTCTTACAGAAGATCTATCCTTTCTGTTTCAATATTTGCATGTTTGATCCACTTTGATTTTACTTTAATATGTGGGGAGAGCTATGAGTCCAGGTTTAATCTTCAGCATACGGAAAGTCACTTTTCCCACTGGTTAAAGAGACTATGTTTCTTCCAGTGAGGTTGTTTGGCCCTTTCATCAAAGATAAGTTGGCTGGATATACTTGGTGTTGTTTCTGTATCTTCTAATCTGTTTCATTGATCTTTGTGTATGCTTTTTTGCCAGTTTATTAGTTATTTTTAAAGTTTCTGGTTTCATTAGAGAGGGAGAGAGGGAAGGAGAGGGAAAGACAGGGAAAGAGGAACTCATCAACAGAAACTGGCTCACGTGTCTGTAGCACCTGCAAACTGAATTACATCCTTGGTTACAGAGGTAGACACATCTCCCCAAGACAGGTGGTAGCTTTGTTCAGTTCAGCAAAGACAGACAGAAAACCAGAGGGGTCTGAGATGAAAATTCCAGTCCAAGCCAGGCAAAGATGAGATGTGATATAACTTGAACATGAAGGAAAGGAAAAAGCGAACAATTTTTTCTCCACATGTTCTATTCATGCTCCTAACAGTGTCAATGATGATCATACATACTGATGAAGACAATTTACTGAGTCCCGCGAAGTCAAATGCTAATCTCATCCAGAATAACAGTTAAAGAACGACCAAAAATAATATTTAATCCAGGCACTATTTGACCAGTCAATTCAACATATAAAATAATTATCATATCAGTTATTTTCCAAATGAGGTAATTGCAGAAGTCATAAGACATTAATGCCAGAGTTAATAAATAGGATTCTTAATTCAGACAGGAGGGTCTGTCTTGACTCGCTCAGTCATTGTTAGATAGGATTCTCTTATGCTGTGGATGTAAGATAATAAATAGGTGCTGAACCTATGTTAAAAATCCATGGAAACTTTCTGTCGATTTCCCCCATCCTGGCTGTTAAAAGACCCTCCACAGCTTGTGTTGAAGCTAAAGTTTGCAGACCGTCCTGACTGCTCTGTGGCAGGTGTTTGTGCTACTGTTGTCAGTGATCTCATGTTGATAAAGGTCTTTTCTGTCTCAAGATCTGTCAAATTAGTATCATATTTTAATTCATGTAAGATGGGAAAGTCCATTTATGAGCCTGCGTAAAGGAGTCTGACCAATAAAAGGAAACTTTTGTCTATGCTGTGACTTAGAACAATCTCGGAGGCAGGAGGGAAGGGTAGGGTGTACACGCTGTCTCCTGCCACTTAAGAGTTTTTCACTGCTTTGTCCTCAGGCTTAGCCAAGGTCGAATTTCAACTCCATCATCCTTTGCTGCATGTTTCAGAAATTCTTCTAGTTCTCATATTTCCCTCATATGCAAAATAGTGAAGAATGCAGCATAGGATCATAGGGAGGCTTAACAAATTTTCCTTTATGGAAATCTTCCAAAGAAAATCCTGTTCTCCAAGAGAATCTACAACACAAAGGTGCCTTACTTCTTGCTTCTACTGTAGAAGGTAGGTGGTAAAATTACGTGGCAGGGCGGTCTTTAGATATCTTAAAGGCAACTGATTTGTGTTACTGAAAAGGTCAACAATATGTGCAGTATTTTTCTTAGCGTAAAACTTGCAGACTGGCCTTATCTGAGCGTAGAGGACAAGCAGAGGGCCTGAGACTGAACTGATGCCAGCACAGATTCTGAGGCCCAGTTCCTCTAATGTTTACAGCATCCGTTTTGTCTTGAAGTAGTCTTTTCTCTCTGGGCAGGATTTCTAGTCTTCCTCATTTGAATCTGTGTGTTTAGTCTCAGGTAACCCATTTGCCTTTACGACTTAAAATTCAATTGACTTTGGTGATGAACATATATTTTGATTTGGTAAAATGTACATTATATTTATGTGCCACATGAGTATGTGTAGTATATTCTATGTTTGGATATTGCTTAAATGCTCAATTATATCTGGTTTGACACTATTTCATAATTGCCACAAAATAACCCTAATGATAGGATGGTCAGCTAGAATATGAATATAGCTAAGCATAGATCAAAAACAAGGATTAAATTTTGAAAGTAATTTCCTTATTTGGCAATGTTAAGTAAAAATAAATTCCTTCTCTCCTGTTAAATTAACTAACAATCTTCATTTTATCTTGACATTCTCATAGTCTACTAGATCAGATCAGATAGAGCAATGCTCCCAATTCAATATTTTCTAATTTAAAAAACAAACACTTACACTGCAAAATGGCAGAACCATGGCACTTGAAAATGTTCATCTGATATTTGTTAAATCTCTAGTTTTGAATGATACTGCTAGGTTTGGCAATAAAAATTTGTGAAGAAAATGCTCTAGGAATTAAAACATTAAATTTATCAAATTTTACTTTAAAAGTCAAGCTAGTTTTACCAACTATGAAGTTAATTGGAACCAGAAAACAGTAGGTGATACACTTACCACAGTGTAAATATTCTCTTTGCATTATAGCCAAGTTGGAGTCAATGTCAAGAAAGGTGGAGAAAAAAATCATAAGGTCACAATTCTGAAACTCCTGCAAATAAAATCAGTTTGGTGAATTTTTCTCAATAGGAAGCAATGCAAGATTCTTTAAGAATATAAATGAAATTCTAAGATTATATTCATTATACTAAAGACACACATTAAGCCAACAATTCAACACATACAGTGCAATATATTTTGATGAGATAAAATTAAAATTGTATTAAAATGCATGTGCATCTTAGTCCAAATGTATGTGTGGTTACTATAATTGAATACAATAGACTAAGTGATTTGTAAAGAAGAAAGTTTAATTTGGGCAGCAGTTTTGATAGGAAGCTCAAGCTTGGGTGATCATGTCTGGTGAGAGTTTTCGTGCCAGCCATGTATTTATGAAGAGTCCCAAGATGGCTCGGAGAATCACATGTGAGAAAGAATTTCATAACTCAGTTCCCTCCCAGGGTTTTCATAAGTCCACTCCCATTGGATTAGGACTCTACCCTTACTGTGGCTTCATGTCACCTTAAACCTCCCTAAGGTCCATAGAGAAATGACATAATCAATACTAATACTGCATACTTACACTGGCTGATAAATATCAACAAGTTTTCCTAAGTACACACACAGCAAAGCAATCTGTTATGCACAGACTTACACTTGTGTATTCATTGCCATGTATAGAGAAATGCTGACAAAAGTGTCATCACACATATGAGCAGTGTCATATGAGCATACATATGTGTAATACATCCATACACATGCATATGTACACATAAAGGAAAATAATTATGAACCTTCTCATTTGGTTGCTTTGATGTCACATGCATGGTAAGATGCATGGTGTATTCTGTGCGCTATGGAACATCATATAGAGATAACTGGAAAATGATAAAAAATCTCACAGGTTTCTGTGATAATATAGTGGTACAATTTTTGTAAGAAAATTCCTCTATTTCCGTCTTTTCTTACCAATTATCAACCTTCTGAAATCCACTCCATTAAGAAAAATCGGGTATCACTGCATGCTTTCATTATTTATGCAACCTTTTTAAAATCTTTTAGAATTGAAAAAAAACCACATGAATAGAATGCAGTTGACCTTTCTGCTTAGGATATTGCATGTTAAAGTGTTTAAATCTCATGTTACTTAAGCACCTCAGTAGCAAATGAACAACCTCATTAAAAAATAGAGAACTAAGTAGACATTTCTCAAAAGAAGACCTATGAATGCCCAATAGGTATAACAAAAGGTAGCCAACACCACTAATCCTAAAGGAGGTTAGAATTAAAACCAGATTGAAATATATGCAATTTTTCTCACATGTGTTCCAGTTATTATAATCTAAATGACAGGAGTTTTGGTGAGAATTTGGAAGGTAGATGTTGTACCCCTGGGATGGGGAGGCTGTTTCTGCCCTCATTATGGAAAACAATATGGACGCTCTTCAAAACATTAACAACAGAGCTGTCATGTGATTTAGGATGCCCAATTTGGGGTGTATATCTACATGAAATCTATTAGTATGACCTCATTCATTTTAGCATTATTCACGTCAGTCAAAACATGAATGAACTTGTTTCCATCAATGGATGATGATATACAAACACAAGAGAGTGACTTCAGTTTACAAAAAGAAGAAACCTCCATTCTGTAAGATAATATGGAAGAAACTAAGCCAATAAACAAGCCAGACACAGAAGGACAGATTCACTTGATTTACATATAGAGTCTAAAGGTGAGAAATCATGGCAGCCCATTGCAGGTGGCAGTGGAGTGGAGTGAGGGAGAACTTTGTCAGAAAATAAAAACAAATTGATTACATGGAAGGTGAAAGATACATGAATCTCCCATACAGCTTGGTGATTATGGTTAATATTAATGTATCTTGTACTTGAAAATTACAATGAGAGTACTGGATCTTAAATGTTCTTACTATGCACAAAAATGTTGATATATGTGTGCTAAAGCATAAAGCTGAGTACTGTGAAACTATACAATACTTAGTGATCTTTTAGGACATACATTTAAAAATAAACTTTTGAGCAACAAATAGCAGGAATAAAGAGGAGGGATTTTAGCAAGACAGACACAAAGGAAAGACCACAAGAAGACAGAGCAAGAATGCCCATCTAAAGCCACGGCCAGGGGCTCCCAAGACAACCAACTGCTGCCATCTTGAATGGGGACTTCCCGCCTCCACAACTGTGAGACAATGAATTCCTGTCAGTTAATGGTCTGTAAAAATCCCATTTCAGTTTGGGCGTTTTAGTAAAATTCCTCATGTACCTAAAATAGAAAAGCAACACATACGTACCCATCAACTGCAGCTGTATTAAAAATGCAGAGTGAAATATCACAGAGAATGGCAATAAGAATTTAAAGTGATTATGTCACTGGGAAACATACCTGGAGTCTTTGTGTGTTTCAGGAAAGTGGCTGTCATATAGATATAGTTAATTTTTGGAATATGATAGATGTTTAGAAAGAGAGAGACTGAGAGACAGGTAGCACAAGGAGAAAGACAGAGACAGAGAGAAAGACAGAGAGACAGAAGCAGAGAGACAGAGAGACTAAGAGAGAGAGAGAGTGAGAAAGAGAGAGAGTTCATTCAAGCATATTGAAGGTGGGCCGGAGCCAAGGTAACATCGCACTGAGGTCTTAGGTGACATTTCTCTGAGCCATGGGTGTCCTGAGGAATATCCTTTACTTCATTTGAGGTCGTGGTTCTTTTTCATGAAAAACGGGCTGTGTGGGTCACCTAAATTCCTGTTTACTACTTAAGTAAATGTTTTGCCTTCCGTTTGTTTCAAGACCCTATTTTTCCAATTCTTTACACATGGTCTGCATGTGGTCTGCACGGTGGGCCTCGCCAGCAGGTTCAGAGATTTCCATATTTTCTAGAGCTAACGTTGGAACCTGTAAGCTTGTGTGGATTTTACCTACAACTAATGGTTGAGAAAATTAAAGAATGAAAACGAGGACATGTCCCATCTCCTTTGCTTTCCCAGCCTCGTGTCTCCCATCTTGCTAATGTCCAAGTTTCTGTCCAGCAATTGCTTCTGTAAATGGAACGGGACGGCTCCATTTGCAGACACTGAGAGTGATAAGCCATGACTGTTGCAGTATGTAAACACTGCTTGGAATCAAGTAAGTTTAAAAATGAGAGTGACAACCCCCAGTTCAGGTGAGTCCTTCAGAAAGACATGGTTGGGGTCATACGAGGGCAGCTGCACTGTGGGGAAGAATTTAGGTTCTAGCATTTTGTTCTAATTCTCAGGTTTGGGTGGTATTACACAGCTATTTATTTTATAATGACTAATTAGAACAAGGATGTCTTGTGGTTCTTCTTCATACATATATTTTGTGGGCATTATTCTGAATGAAAGCAATCTCTATGCCAGTGACACCTAGATGAGGCAGGAGCCATGGTCCTGATGGTTGGGCAGAGCTGGAATCACGATCTTCCATAGAGCATCGTCCCCAGGCTCACTGGCTTTCCCATTTCGTCTGGCTTCTAACCTCAGGCAATTACCAAGTTAGGTTTCTTAGCTGCTGTTTTTCAGTGAATTGTTTTGTTTTTCCCCTCTGTTTTTGCTCAATCAAGTTTTAAATGTCTGGCAACTTCCCCTTAGCAATTGTCTCCACATTACAAGCTATCTTGCTTCTGTGCATAATTGTTTAATCTTCCTAGGCATTCAGAGTTTCATAAGCCTGTGATGTTAAAAAATGACTAGTTCATCTTGGGAAGTGATCGTTTTATGATCTTTAGCTATGTAAATGCCACAGACTACCATGTCTTTTTTTTTTTTATTCCATTTTCTCGTTATGGGAGTGTGCGTGTGGCACGGGAAGATTATTCTAACCAATGCTGCACTAGAGATTCTTAGAAAGTTTCCAGATTTATGGCTTACATTGCAAGATTTTGGAAATAGGAGTTGTATAAGGAGGGTAGAACAGATATTGATTAAATCAGGATTTACATATTTTAGAGATCATTGTCTGGTAACAATATTTGATTAATATCAATGAATCTGAAAAAGATCCATTGATAGATGGAAAATTTGAAACTTTTTGATGCATAGAACTTGAAAATTTATGAAAACATAAGATAACTAAGACTAAAATAGGGGCCGGGATTTAGCTCAGTGGTGTAAGTGCCTGCCTGGCAAATAAGAGGCTGTGAGTAAGATCCCCAGCACCAAAAACAAAGAAACAAAAACAAACAAACAAACAAGCGAAAAACCAAAAAAAACCAAAACAAAGATAGTTTTGTTTATTGTAATTTGTTCAGTTTCCTGTAGTCTGAAGAAATAGGCAATAACCTTTATTCTAGAGATTGTCTTCACCAAGTTATTTGTTATAGTCATTGATTTGAGAATGAAAATTAGAATCTTGTGAAGTGTTTCAAATATAAAGATTGTACATCCTATCAATATGCTTTCAAAGAGATTAAGCCTTTGCAGATATTAAACATTCCCTTTCTTTGTTTTTCTCAAATAGGTTCAAATCATTCAGGAGTCATAATAGACACCATCAGCAACATTTTTTGAAAGAATTTTCAAATGAAAGTATATCTACAGAATATTTCAATTTTAAACAATGTTGAATACTTTTACATGTTTATAATTCCTACATGTATGATATTAAAATCATATTTCATATGAAGCAAACCTTCATTAAATTCAGCATGTCTGTGTAATATTAAGTTATGCTGGGCCTCCGCGTATATGAGATACGAGTGGGCAAGATCACAGAGAGTATGCACAGACAGGTAAACTGAAAGATTTATAAGGAACATTGTGCTTTATCCTTGAGACAGCGAAAATAAATGAAGAATTTGTTTTGTAGTTTTAAGGACGGAAAATTCTTGTAGATTGTGTCACTATGCTATGGCAGTTAAAATTCTACTGAAATTATTTCCAACCTTGAAACAGTCATTAATTTTAACTGATTTCTGTTGAATTTCTCTTCTCTGCTCTTAGGAATATACCAAGTGGGACAAATTTTCATGCACTAACGTAGGTCTCATCTGTTAGCTCTTCTCTACTGCACTCGAGGTTTAGGGATTGAAGGGTGGGTGCTCTCTTAGCCCTGCTCTTACTCCTGACATTGGATTAGGGCAATAGACGCCTGTAGTCTGGATCTGACACAGTGTGCCCCTTCTGCTTTGGAAAAGACTTTGAGTGGTTAGAAAAGACAGAGAAGCTGAGGGTTGAGTTACTAAGGGTAAAGTATTTCATGCAGTGTTTCCTGGGCTGGTGATATTGCTGTGGAATCACTGCTACGGTCTGTTAGGGAGGTGGTTGATCTCTGTATAGATGATGGTCACACTCCTTATTTTGTCATCTAATTTTTGTACACGTTTTCAGTACATGATGCTTGCATTCCATGTGGGGAGTTGGCCCATGTGTATAACATGTCTGGCTTCCTCTTTCATCCACTTTTCCTTTCCTCACCCTCTGTGGTTTAGTCTTGCCTTGAAAAAGATCTTTCAACTGCCCGTTATTTAATTTTTATCTTGTTCTTTCTGTATAACCTGAGTTTGGAAGGAGGTTGCAAGCTGGTCCTTCCATCATTTATACTCCATTCCACAATGATAGCTGCCTTCAGCCCTTCCAGAAGCACAAAGTCATCCCCAGGTTGGTGTTACGCTTTCAGTGTCCTCTAACATGTGTGCTTCTCGGTGAGGGACTGTGAAAACCTCTACAGAGCAAGGCTGATGCGCGAAGTGACGCTTTTCTCTTCAGTCCCACATCTTACATTTTTGTTGTGTTGAGTTGCTGTAATCTTGTGATTGCAGTCCTTACGTTTATGTAGAATAGCGTTATTTGAACATCCTCCACACTCGCCTGAGGTTTCTGTCATCAGAATCCGCCTTCCTGCGGTATCTTGGAGTCTGACTCCAAGGCACTGGGTCCACCAGGTAGCAGTGAGGGAATGAGCAGACAGCATCCCTTCAGAGTGACGTGTTTGCTGGAGTTGGAATAGGAAAGACCACAGACTTGACAGGTAAGAAGAATGAAACTTATTTCTTCACCGCTCTGGAGGTTCAAAGTCTAAGAAAAAGTGTTGACAGGGTTACTTTCTTTTTCTTGAGGTCTTTCTTCTTGACTTAAGGATGATCATAGCCTTCCTGTGGCCACACCATCTTCCCTCTCTGAGAGTTCATCTCTCCTCTTCTTGTAGGGCACTTGTCATCTTGCTTGGGGACCCACCCAAATGACCTCATTCATAACTATTTATCTTTATCAAGACCTATAGCCAACTATTCTGAGTTACCACGATTAGGGTTTTAGTGTACCAGTTTGGAGGGGATGCAAGTGAGCCAGTCTGGCAGACCACTGCAATGTATTATTGGTTCTCTTTGAGTTTCCTGCTATGTGGCTTTGTGAAGCTTAAAGGACAAGAGGCAATGTCAAAAAAGACTTTGAGATGAAACTCAGTACCGTCAAAGATCAAAGACACTTCTATTTTTAAAAGAGTCTGTCATTTCCAGCTTTCTGAAAAGCAAGTACAAGACATAAGTACTAGAATTTATTTGATCACAGAATAACTCGCATTGTACTAAGTGCAGAGAGAGATGTATAATAGCAAATGTTGGCACTTGTCTTTGTGATTTATGATTCCTATGGACTTTTTATGTCCAGAATTACGCCTCAGTTGCCAAACCAGAGGGAACAATTTCTCCATCACACTCCTAATGCACTAGCTATAAAAACAAATTTTTGGCTGGATATCCTATTTTGTTGCACCGACTTAGGAATCCAAAGTACCCATAATAAGGCTGGAAAGCTAAGCGGAGCTGACTCATTCCCAGGATCTTAGGGAACTCAAGTCACAGTAATGGTTTGATAGAAAGAATTATCTAGCTGTAATCATTTGGCTGGATATGTAGATTCTAAGTGTTCCTTCTGGCTTTGTGTACCTTTGCTTTAAGATTTAAATTTCAGGAAGGAGACACATGATGGAGCAGGCTTATGCAGGAGTTCATTGATTTCTGTCCATGCAATAAAATGAAGAACTGAGATCCTCATCTTGTGAAAAAAAAAAAAACCTACAAAATTCTGTCCTTATTTCATCAATAAAAACTATTTATAGTGGTAAAATTCAAAGCAATAGTGTTATTTTTTTCAAAAATAGCCTAAGGGATATGGAAAATGTGGCCAAAAATGTTCTTATTCTGTCAAAAACAAAATCCCTTGAAATCTAGAGTCCTATGAATAACATTAGAAAAATCCTTTGCATAATTTTTCTTGCTTTGAGGACATTCTATTATTGCCATAGAGTTTTACTTTTTTTAAAGCTCATTGTGTGTGTGTGTGTGTGTGTGTGTGTGCATACTGTCACCATGATGATGAAGGTTTAAGTAATCGGTCATTCTTAAAAATCACCTCTATGACTTCCCAGTAACTGTTGTCATGTATAAATTGTGATTATTCTCCCTGGGTTTGCATCGCCAATTCCTCCAGCATCTTACAGACATCATAAATTATAGCCTAAAGAAATTGATTTGGGATCAATTTCATGCAAAAAATGATTTCTCAAATCACCTTCAAGTGTTCAAAATAAATTCCTTCCAGGTTCAGAAGAACATAAAAGTTGTTTTTTCAATGGCAAAAAATAATGAAGCTAAAAAGTTACTAAACTGAAAAAATTTCCTGAGCTAAAACTGAAATATTTTGTTGGCCATGGTGATGCACGGCTGTCATCCTAGCACTTGGAAGGCTGAGGTAGTGGGATTATTGAATTTGAGGCCAGTGGGCTAGATAAGCCAGTTCAAGTCCAGTCTGAAGTATATAATGAAACCCTGTCTTAATATAGTTCATGTCAATCTGGAAGGATGTGACCGGGCAGGGTCAGTGTGGAATACCAAGTTTAGATTTAAAGCCTGTGTGGATTCACACAGACCTAATTGCTTCTCCTTCAGGGAATGATTGATCATTCTCCATCGCAGACAGCTGCACCACTGCAGAAAACAGGGGAAATTCCATAATAATTGTTGTTCAGTCCTAATTGACTGGTTCGCAGATTTTCTAAGAAACGCATTGTAGGCTGGTAAAGGAGTAAGTTCGCAAAGATCTGCATATAAGGGCCTTGTTTTTACAGAGAGAAGACAGTTGTACTTTTGTGAATAAATATATACAGTCTTCAGGTACCTACCTCCTTGCCAATGTGACAGGAAGAGGAACTAATTGGAAGTGTGTGGTGACTGATGATATTTGATGATCTACATGATAGCACTGATGCATCCGAGAGTTTTCTTGATGAGTGTAAAAGGAGACCTTGTTTGTGTACTTCATGCTATAAGAACAAGTCATAAAATTTTAGGTATCCAGGGAAAAACCATTTTTGACGTAAAGTAGAAGAAATGGTGATAACAGTTCCAAAATGAAAGAAAGAGTAATTATGGAGCTATGCAGTAAAAATCTTTCTACCTTTGAGTGAAATTTTGGAAAGATAGATATTTTTTTCTTTTCTGCTGTATTTTTTAATTTTAGGAAAAAAAATAGCACAAGTAGTATTGTCCTTTGAAATCATTATTTTGTCACAGAATGCAAGATATGCCAATCATTGTAATAATTAAAACCAAATGAAAACCAGTTACTCTAGTTGGGGGGCTCATGGTTGATTTGATCAACACCTTAAACTGATGGGGGCTCCTTACATGTGAAGGTAATACGGGTGAAGCTTTTATTCTTATGTTTTCCAATATAAACTGACCTAGCAGTTTCACTTATTAAGACGTGAGACTTTATTTTAATACAAGATTAGTAACAGGAAGTAGGCTGATAGATCTTTCTGAATGGGAGAAGAACAAGAGATGGAGGGGGAGGGCAGAGTGGCAATTCAATGAAAATAATTAAAATGTGGTCTGTAGCTGCACTGAGGCCCCACCAGAAATATGCTTTGTATATACTGAAGGCAGCTACCAGTAAAATATCGCATATGGTGTTCAACTGCTAAATAATAGAGTTGCACTAAGAGTCAAAGAGACACTGGCAGGGTATTTCTGATGCACAGCTTTTATTCCTTTACCAGAATTAGCATGCGATTTTATGAGCAAGTGTATTTTTGAAGTTAGTCAGTGATAAGGATAATTATCACAGTTCCTTGCTTTGGGTGTTTCTGAAAGGCTGCACTATAATGACTGGTTTTCACTGGTAAATAAAGTTTTACAAATGTATTACTAATATCCTAGAAGCATCAAATTGAAGAACAAGAAGGCATTTTAAAAAAGCTTTTGTCTATGACATGCATAATTGGCAGCAAACAGACATTTTTATAAAAATGCTATTAATCATACATTATGTACTATGTTCCTACCAGCAGAATCAGCTCTATGCAGTCAGTAAGCTCTGATCGCTTGTGTTTTTCTTTTTTTTCCAGAATATATTTCGCTAAGAAATAATTCAAATTCTACTAGCCAAAATAAATATTTTGTGGGGCTGCAGTGAAAATTGATCATATGTTTTCAGAATTTCTGATTTTGTATTTGTCCATCAGTAAAGAAAACCCCTTCATAATTCTATGTTCTATTAATCATATTTATATTTCAATTACATACAGGTACTCCCTCATCCTTTAAATGACTCCAGATGTGCAATGCTACCCTCTCCTGCGTTGTTTCATATGCAGAGTGTACCTCTGTACCTTGTAGGAATAGGTCTAAGACCATCCTTGGGAGAATTCCAGCGTTTGACAACAGAAGGTGGGCAATGTCACTTTGGAGGTCTAGATATCCTCGTAAATATGTTTCTTAGATAAGTCTTTTAGAATCTGCATCTCCACAGAAAATCAACGAGTCTGTAAAGAGATATAAATGATAAATAGATATGTACACTCTCAATGAGTTCTCAGCAATAATAATATAATTATTATATATTACTACTTTGAACTTGTCAGTTATCATGTCTCACAAAGTACTCAAAAGGTAAGATGAAAGGGATATTTGATCTTCTAAAATTAACATTTCATGAAAGTTAATAAAATGAGAACTATATTTTTCCATAAAAGCTGAAGTTTTGCATAATGCACAAAGAATTTCGGAGCACAAATGTGGCAGAGAAATAAAATGGAGATTTTCACATCACAGCACAGTGTTAAGTAGACTTGAAATATCAGTCCTTGATCAAAACCTCACATAAACACTTTCTCATTACATGAACTTTAAAATTCTTCACCTGGGATTTTCAGATCTGTGATCCAGCATCGTTGAAAAGTGAACATCTTGCCTCTAAGTTTCATAAATCCACTGATTTTACCCTGACTGTGAACTCACTGGATTTTGTCCTTTATATTCATTTCTGCCTCCAAAGCCCACCTTCAAGATTAATTCCCACATGGTATTTTCTTCTGAAAAGTTGCCTCTTTTCAACTGCTTGTATTGAGCTCAACTGCGCTTCTTATACTTTTCAGGAATATTTGAATGTTTAATGCCTATAATTAAACCTCTGATGGGAAGAAATAAGCATTTATTTTTTCTGGAGACTTTCCTTTTGTATTACAAGAAAAAATAAACTCACAGATGAAATGCAAAGTTAGATTCTTTCTGTATAAAACAGACAAGGTTTGGCCCACCCTACCACTTTGGAGAAAATTTCTAATTGAAAACTGTTCTCTATCATCTTCATTTTGCTAATTCTCCAGAGGTCTGTATTGCTTCCTCTTATTCACTAAAGTAACTCTCAGAGCGCTGGGACCCCTGCAGTGAGGCCCCCAGTTTCCCGTGCATGGCAACAAGAAAGAGCAAGAGACAAAATGGTGGTGCAAAAGGGAACTGGGAGGACCGGTTGTTCATGGAAATAGAAGGCCACGAGGCAGCCAGAAGCTCAGTTCATTCCATCTGTGTCGAAGACAGTGGGGAAGGTTCCCCAGTGTTCCCGGGAGCAGTAATGGCCATTACGGTGGGCCAGGAAGAACAAAGTGTCCTTGTAAGGGTGAGACAAGGGGCCATAAAGAGACTGCAGTTTCCACAGGGGAAACTATTTGCTATTGCAGCCACCTTTGTAGAAGGTCCTTATTGTCCTCAGCACGTCTTATCTCGCCCTGTGAGCACCACAGCATCACTAGTCCGAGGGCTTCAGCTGTGGCTAGAGGGAAACAGGGAATTTCTGGGCTCTACTATGACTCGGTGGGCTGATCAGGGAGGGCCTCGGACAACCCCTGGACTCCGTTTGTAATCTGTGGGCCCCTGCAGAGGAGCAGAGTAGATCGTGTGCCCTCCTGGAGAAGACTGTGTAGGCTTTATTCTGAGTGCTGTCCTCTCGGTCTTCACCTTCCAGAGGAAAGTGGTAGATACGGGTTTATTTCAGGGCCCTGGGCTGGAGCCCGTCAAGCTCGGTTCCACCCACTGTCAATCACGGTACGCAGTGACCTCAGTGCAATATAGATTATGGATCTTCTTATTAGCCTCTGGTTCCGAAGGGCCTGTGCCCCGTTTTTTCACATCCTGCACTCACGTCGTCTCGGTGCTCTGTGTCTTTTCATCATTAACTGTTTATCAAGCCGGGTTCTATTGTGTGTCACGAATAGATCACATTTTCTTCTTCCAAGATGAATTATTTTAAATTTGAAGCTCTAGTAACATTGAACTGAGAAGGAAAGAGCATTGTCTGGATGATTTCTTTCAACACAGCTACAAAATAATTTGGGTCTATATAATCTTGTTTTAGTCCATTTTTAGCAAGATTAAAGTGACGAAACTATATATTAGATTTATGTCAGCAACCTCAAATAAAAATTGTTCTTTTTTCAATGATATATTTCTGCTTTCTGAATTTGCATTCCCTGATTGATGAAAATATCCTTTATAAAGATTTTTGGCATTGTAGCTAGCATTGAAAATAAAATTGTATGACTTAATTAGATTTTGAGAGAGGGTTTGTAACATTTTGGGTCTACTTGACTGTCTGAACAATATTGTAATTTCTAAACTCCCGTATCTTCTTAAAAAATTGTGTATGCTTGCAATATGTGAGAGTTACATATATTTTGGAGAATTAAGACATATCACATCTTAATTCTCTTTATTCCCGTTCCTCCCAATGTCTCACCACTGCCTGATCCCCTCCACATCTACCACCCCGTTCCTACCATCTATCTTTCACTTTGCTATTCGAATGATTCATATTTTGGCTGTTGTCATACAAGAAAGACTATGCAACATTGAACCTTCTGTGTCTGAGTTTTATAGTTAGCATTATGGTTTTGATGTGCATGCATTTTTCTTATAATATCACAATTTTATCCTGTCTTTGTGTTAAGAATGCTCACATTGTTAAAGATTTCTTATTTTTATTTTTATCTTTGGTGTTGATATTGAAGTTTAATAAAAAATTTTTAATTATCTTGAGTTAATTAATTTAAAATTCTCAGTCTAAAAAGCGGCTACAGAGGTTCTTGGGATTAAGAACCGTGAGAGGATGAGTAAACTAAAGAAGAGACAAATCTAGGGTCAGGTGGCGTCCTTACCCTCCTGACAGGAGGAAAGGTACTGGCTCCTCACTACAGGGGCTTTATTTATACCTTTATCAACTTAATGTCACGTGACCCCCCATTGTCCTAGCAACCCCCTGCTCAGATGGCCTTGGGGCCAGGTGTTCTCTGGGCTGAAGCGGCTTCTTCCCATGGCTTGCCCTGGGCGCTCTGTCCTTGGCATGGCCATGCTCCAGCCTTGCAGGTTTGGTCACTCTCCGGCTGCAACGGCTCCCAACATGTTGGCTGAAAGTGGCATATTTTACACAGTGTTGTACAAAAAGGGAATATCATACCTTTAAAAAAACCTTTTATCTACTCATATCATAATTATTGTATGCTGTTTTCTCAGAAGATAGTCATAATTTCTTTTTCACCAAATATACACTGAAAAACTTCTGCATACCACATTTTTAACCAATGAATTAAAATGATAAGGGTAAATATGATGATTTCTGGACAGCTCATTTATATTTCTTCATTTGATTTTCTCATTGTAATATTCATTTTAGTCTATTGGTCTTTATATGTGTATAAACAGATTTACACATAAAATCATGCTTTAGAAAATTAACTTAACAATTTCCTAATATTACTAATTTTCTTTTTATCCTGAGACTGTTCTGTGCAGATCACACAGAGTATTTTTAAATGAGTTCAGAGTTTACCATGTCATTCTCTTTCTTACAACCTTTCAACATTTTTCATTGCTATCTGTTTTAGTTAATTCCTTAGTGGCTGAAACAAAATAGCTGACATCCACAACTTAGAAGAGGCATCCTATGGTTATTTTAGTGAATAGTAGTCGGCTGCAAGGAAGAAATGCTTGCAGAGGGACATGGCAGACAGGAAAGAGAGGGAACAGAGGGACCCAGAAGGGAGATAAACCCAGACCACCTCTCCAGTCACCTTCCCTGCCAACCAAATCACACCCCCTGACAGCAATAATAGTAAGTCAGCTATAAACTCCTGTAATGCAATCACCTTCCAAAAGCCCTGCCTATGAATGCATAATGTTGTTGGGGAATATCCAGACACAAAGTATAAGGATCTATTCCTGGTCCTCAAAGTACTCATGCTCACCCCTTTATGAAAAATGCATTTAGTCCATTTGAAAAGAGTTGCTACTTTTCAGCATTGCTGAAAAGCCTAAGTCTAAAGTCTTCTCTGAGAGTTAAGGCAAATTCCCTGCTGTGACATCCTGTAAAAAGTCAAAAAGAAAGTTAAATACCTCCAACATGCAATAGGACAGGTAAAAGGTTTCTGTGGAAAAAGGGAAAATGAGGAGATTAATAACAATGGGATAAAAGTGAGACCTAAAGAAAGCAGGAGAAACGATAAATCTTGTTTTTCTGAGTCTTGTAAGTTGTGGCAAGTTGTGAGTCCCAGATGTCTTAGGTGGCTTTGCCCCTATAGTGTTGCCTCTGCTTGTAGTTTCCATGGATGCTCTCTTGGACCAGCCTTGGTCACTTTCTCTTGACTTTCCTCAGATTTTCATGTTACTGCATTTCCGCCTTTCTGGGGTCTTCACAGTTTCTGCTTCATACCCACTGCTTCAAACACTTGCCTTCTTTGAGTAGCACACTGCTTGACCTCTCAGGCATTTTTCTGAAATCTAGGTATTGACACCACAAATCTTGAATTTAAGCCAGCACCATTTGGTTAATACCAAGATCTGCTGCCAACCTGAGCACTACTGGGGTACTTTTGGGTCATGGCTCCAGAGGCCTCTAAATTCTTGAGTGGTAGAGTATGTGAAAAGCCTAGAAAATTTTCTTTGGCTGCTGATTTTGAGCACAGTGCCCAGGGACTTTCTTCACAAGACAAAGTTTTTCCCTTTCTCTTAGCTGTTTCCTTATATAGTTTTAAGGTATTTGTTCCATTGTCTTGCCAAGAGGGAGTGCTTTGGCACTTGACTTCTTTTTTTATGCTAGTCTTTTCACTAAGCAAGTTCTTTTTTACTCCATTTTTGGGTTCTTTCTGGTAAAAATGAAAAAAAAATTTAAAAAGGATTTTTGTTGTTGATTTCATTATAAACCATGCTAAAAAAAAAAAAAAAAAACCATTAATATCCATGCCATAGACTCATTGTGAGGCTGCCTTGAAATTTCATCCATGAAATTAATGCACCAGGTTAATTATCCCAGTGTCCTTAACCTAAACCTTCTGCAGATCATTAGGGGGAAAAAAAGGTGACCTATTTTCCGCACATCACAACACACATGGCCTCCTATCCAGCTGCCAATGGAGTCCTTCTTCCCACCTGAAACGTGGTCAGTCTAGATTTTATCCATCAGAATTTTACCTACTAGACCCACCCTCATCTCAGATTATGGTATTCTAGGGTGGGTCTAGTAGGCATCCCCAAACTTCTCCTGAAAGCCAATTTGAAAGGCTTCTGAATCATAGAGTCTCAGCCACTACACTATTTCTCTGTGACAAAGATCTGTCCTAGTTACTGTCTTGTTGCTGGGACAAAATACCTGACATGCACAGCTTGAGGAAGCAGAGGATCACTTTGGCTCACGTTGCAGTGTATAGCAGGCTGGCTCCGAGGCAGGGCAGCATGGCAGAGGGGTGGCAGACAGGAAACAGAAAGGGAAGGGAGGACTTGGAAGGGCAATGCACCCTTCTAAGCCACACAGCCTGGTGCCCTGTTTCATAGCAATCCCTCCCTCCTTACAGTAAGTCAGCTTTAAACCCCTATAATAAAGTCACCCCTATAATACGGTCACCTCTATAATACAGTCACCTCTACAATACAATCACCTTTCCGAACTCTTGCCCATGAGTGCATTCTTGTGGTGTGATCCATATAAAACATAACATAATAATCAAAATTGAAATCTTTACCATGGTGTACAAGGCTGAAATACAATGGATCTGATTTATATCATTGCTTTTATCTAAGTAGGTCTCCATATAATTCCCATGTTTTTTACCAGCTGAGGTCTAAAATAACAAAGAGAAATATATAAATCAAAGCAAAGAAAATTTTAAAAATTACCTTTATTAAATTATTAATACTTCCTAGGTTGAAATGCATAGTTTAAATGTTAGCCAGATAAGCTGATATACTATTTCTTTTATGGAAATATATTTAGCCACTTGATAATAGACTCCTCATTTTTACAGTTGGAGGCTAACTTCATGAGAGTTGAACCTGTGAAACTCTCAGTAGAAGAAGCATAGGAAATTGTGCAATTTTTTAGAACAATTTTGGAATGAAAACATAGAGGAAGGGGCACTTTAACTTATGCTCCTTTGTGCAAAGGAAAGAAGATATCTGGCCCATGATATCTTACTGGTCTCCTCTTTTACAAATGCGTGACGGTTGAAGGCATTTCTCTTACACATTCCCCAGAAACCTCTTGCATCATTCTGCTCTCAGTCATTGTCCTACTGATCCCCATGTTTTGAACACATTCTCTTTTTTCCATATTAGGTATCAACAGGCTGTTCCACTCTCTCTTTGCATCTGCTCAGCTCTTTATCCTTCATACCACAGTGAGTCTTCCATTAAACGTTTCCTAAGTGCATTGCATTTTTTCTTTAAATCATTTGCATTTTGAAGTTACCTATTTGTATACTTACTAGATTAATATATGCATATCTTTTATAAACCCTAAATGTTATGGAGTCAAGAATAGTGATACTTCTCATATGTTTTGTGCAACCTAATAGTTCTTAGGAAAGTGTAGCTGTATCAAGAGTTCAACAAATGTTTGCTGCATAGACTATGATCTAAACGAATAGGTCCTTGTTGCTTGTTTTTGTTTTTGACCTTGAAAATTTTCCTTATTGAAGCTGAACCATGTAATCTGGAAATATAACTTATTCTTGGAAGTAAAATCCTTGATTTAGAAATGCCAACAATGTAAATGGTGTCAGAGCCTTTCTAGGCTATTTTAATGAAATAATAAAGTAGGACACCCTGATACATCAATGAAAGATTTATGAAGATGAAAAATGTGGACATGTTACGGAAAGTAATTAGTGTTACAGTAGAGGATGAGAACCAGGCTAAGAAAGAAGTTTCCTATATCATTTTATTGATCCCAGGAAGGAAGTCATCATATGCCAGGAAGGAAGTCAACATATGTCAGGAAGGCACACAAAGAGAATACCAGGTATCCAAGACTTAGAAAACAGAAACCAGTGTAGAAAATAAGGCCACCATCCTTACCAGGCTACCCCTTCCTTGGCAAAGCTAAAGGTGGTCAAAACACAAGGTTTGGGATTGGTTAGTCTGAATAATTCTGAAAAGCTTGGTCCCATAGGAGGGTTCTTGTGTTGCCTGGTACCTGGCCTTGGGTTGACTTAGGACAAGGGAAATAGTAGCTTGTCCATGAGAAGTAGGTGAGGAGGTAGTTGTGTTATGAACTCTGGAATAACTGATTTACAAATGAAAGCTGTACTCTCAGAGGAGCTGATACCATCTTTAGAAATTACCTAGCCCATGGGAGTCAAGTCTCTTCTAGTTGATAAGTCCCAAATGTCAGAGCATCAAGAATATAGAAAATATAGTTAATATATTTGACTCTGTGATATCCTGAAGCCGAGCAAATACTGTATAAAATTTGAGTACAAAGAATACATACCCTTTGTTTCTCCATGTGTTTGAATTTCCAAATGTCTAGCTGCTTACTTTATGTTTTAATTACTCACTTTAAGGATGTTGGTCTTATACTAATAACATGAAGTGCACAATAAGATACTGGCAATAATTTAAACATGAAAATGATCTGTAAGTTATTTTTAAATCACTGACATGCCCATAATATTGCCTTACTCTTTATAGTTTAAGAAAATCAAAGCTTGAAAAAAAAAAAAACCTAAATCTATAAAACAGAACTGCTGGAATTCAGATGCACTTCATTTGTATTCAAATTACTGGATAATGTCACACTGGGAATTTACAGATGGAGCATTTACTCAGAAAGACACCTGCAATCCCACATGATCCTTCTTGAGACAACTAAGGAAAATCTACCTTTCCATCACAGCCCTTTCTGCCAAAACCACAATGCATTGGTTAAGGTTCCCTAGACGAAGAGGAATAGAACTGATAGGGTAGAACATAAGTATCATTGGAGGGGACTTTTTATGTAGGATAAGGCTCAAAGGCGTGGAGTTCATCGTGGGTAACTGTGTGCAGGAGAACTGAAGGGTATTGCAGCTGCTCAGACCAAGATGCTGGAAGCCACTGGAAAAAAAGGCTTTAAAATTGCAGGAGCAGCTGTCTGAGACCGAAGGGGAGCTGCTGGAGGTTTGCGGGCCTGTCTGCACCTCAGGGAGCCTGAGGAAACTGCAGCACAGCAGGAGCTTCGCAGCGAAGACTTCCTCCTTTCCCTGCATTCTCTCAGACTTCAGGTGATTGGCTGGTGTTATCTACAATCCGGAGGGTTCTTGCCTCTAGATTGCTGCCTATGTGTCAGTTACTTCTGGAAACCACTCACAGACACACCCCAAACTGTGCTCCCCTAATCCGCTAGGTGTTTTTGATCCAGTCGAATGGACACAACACATTTAACAGTCACACACACTGCGTCTTCGTTCCATTGTCAGCTTCAGCAGCTCGCAGTTTTAAACTTTGTCAAGATTGAGGTTCTTCCTGTTACTTCTAAATATGCTTCAGCCCCCAGTTATTTTCTTTGTCCTCTAGTCCGTTTTCCAGGGAAAGATGATGAACCAGATACAGTTGTATCCCTATTCCACGGCCTGCCTCGCATGTCTCCCATGCACCCACACGTGTAAACACACAGTCGTGTCTGGCTTCTTCTAAACATAGTGCAACTCACAGTTTCACTTTCTGGATTCTCCTACCTGTAACTTCTCCGTTTCACAATTTTATAAATTCCCTTTGTCTACTGAAGCCATGAAGCAATGTAACAATTACCCTTCTACTATCAAAGATTTACTGAAAATAAAGTGCAATTTTAAAGACAATTGGAAATTGTAAGCATGAACCAAAGAAGTTAGAGGTATAATTTAAGATAGTTGTGCAGCTAAGATCTATTGATCATTGACAAGTGGTACATTTAATTTTTAATTGTCTATGTTACTTTTCATGAAAATCTCATGAGAGCCACTTTAAAAAGCCCTTGAGGACTAAGTTTTCTGATGCAGAAACTGTGATGTATAAACACAAGACAGTTGAATATTTTTCTCAAGCCTCATAGCTACTAAGGAATGAAGTTAAAGTTTCAGTCCTGGAGTGTCTGGCTCCTGGAGACACTTGGATGAGTCAAGACTAAGCCTACTCTGCCAATTTTTAAATAACAATGTTTTGCTGAAAGCTATCCTGGAGGAGGCAGAACCTGAGGCGATCCCGTGCATTATTTAAATTTTAGAACGGAGGAGGAAAAGGACATTATGAGCAAATAACTAATCCAGTCCCATTCACCAAAGTAACTGCATCACTATTTCATTTGAGCAATGATCATTCTTCCTTTGGCCAATATTTTCAGAGATGTGTGGAAGATCAGAGATGAAAATTTGATTATAAATCTTTTCTTGATATTCACTATTGCTAACACAACTTGGCTGAGTGCAGACTGGATTTGAAAGATGTTAGTTCTTCCATCGGCCCCTGACCGAGCCTGAAAATGCCTCTGGGGGATGGAGAGCAACTGAGTGCTTCTCCTTTCTCATTTCAAGGGATCACAGGGAAAAGAAAAACGTAGCTGCATTCCAGGGAAAGGCAGTGAGTCTCATTTCAGGGACTACAAGATTCAGCACTGCCAGGGCCCGAGCACGTGCATGCTTGATTCCAGCACCACCCAGAGCAGACAGGAGCGTTTGGGGTGAGCAGTAGAAATAACCAAGATTACTGAGAGATACGGTGACTTCTTCACAATCTACTAAAGCCATAAGTGTCACGGCCTGGGTAATAAAACAGCAAGTGAGTGACTAGATGTGAAAGCTTTGGAACCTTGGCGTTCAATCCACGAGTGATTTGTTTCCATGAGTAATAAGGCGGAGGAGGTTGCCAGAGGCGTATCTCAGGGGGAAACCAGCGACCATCAACATCTGCCTTGGGTCTGCTCAGCAACAGCGGATCAATCACTTCTGTTTCTTTCTCGCAAAATAAGCCTTTTTGCAAGGTGGCTGTTTGTCACTACCCAAAGACGGAGATCTTCTTTTAATAAATAACCAAGAAAAAAATAGTAAAGAAAAAGGATTTTAGAAAAACCAAATGCTGCTTTGTACAGAAAAAGGAAAGTCAATTTGTTTTCTAAAATAAGGCTCACTGTGCATTTCTGTGTGTGCGCACACGTACACTGTCACATCTCTGACTTCTGCAGTGGTGCATCTCTGTAATTTTAGGAGTGCATTTTGATCATGATGTAAATGTAGATTCACACAGAAAAAATTTGACAGTGATAACAAGTGTAGTGGTTTCAAATTCTACTTCAGATTTAATGGATGAGACATTAGAAGTGGTCTTTGTCATGTCTAATCAATTTCCTGCATTCCACCACAAAGCTTTTTAAATTTTGCAGTTATCAATGGCTATTGATTTGCGAAGCTAGTGTGCATTTGTGCATTATGTCACATATTGTTATATGTTGGCTGACGTACAACAAATTTGTCCTTTGTTTTTGATAAACAATGGGGAATTGATTGTGTGCCCATCATTCCATGTGGGTTTTTGGATTTTCCATTCGAGATGTAGAGATATTCTCATGGCAGTCACAGGTAAATCTGACCTTAGTTCAAGTATCTTTTAGGAAATGGCTGTGCGATGTTTTAAACCTCTTTTGCCTTCCTTGTCTTTCCCTTCCCCACTCCATTGCACCTCCTACCGCTCCCTCCACCCAAAAGAGAGAGAATGCGCGGAAAAAATGGAAACAAAGCTCTTATAAATAAAAAGAAGCAGCTTTGAAGGAAGGGGAGAAGAACGGGAGAAAGAGAATTAAGATATACGATGCGCAGGTCCAAATTCCTCATGATGAATGTGATCCAGGTACCTGGCAAACATGTGCTAATGAAATAAATAAACAGCAATGGGTGTGCTCGACTACCCTACAACAACCAGACATTCAA
Organism: Dolichotis patagonum; assembly: GCA_004027295.1. Lineage (NCBI taxonomy): Eukaryota > Metazoa > Chordata > Mammalia > Rodentia > Caviidae > Dolichotis > Dolichotis patagonum. The sequence goes on from PVJX010006897.1 coordinate 71,745, forward strand.
CGCTGAGTTTGCAGGCACCGACCAGCCCTTTGAATGAGGAGCAGATTTTCCTGTGGGAATAGTCTGATTATAGCAAATCCTAGATTAGATTGTGCTCTGGCTGCTCGCTCTATTTCATTCTCATACAATTTAAAATAATCAAAAATGAAGAATGTTTTCCAAATTTGGGAAGGATACTAAGGAAGGTAAATTTGGATAGCAAAACTGTAGCAATACATAATATGGAAGGGAATCTGGGACTGGGGCAGGGGAAGGGAAATGGTGATTAGGATGATCGAAAAATAAGTATTTTTCCCAACTAACTCTGAACAGAAATAGAGCTGAGCAGTGGGCAGAGGACGCGCAGGGCAGACACCCGCCAGGGGAAAAGCAGCCTGGGCTGGGAGGCAGTGTCTTATCCAGGCCTCCTATGGACTCAACAATCTTGACTATGATTTATTGTTGGTTGAGTACAATTAAACAATGAAGATGTGCAGATGGAAAGGATGGCACTGTCTCCGACCCCATGGGTAGGTTGTTAGGTTACGTGTAAAGCTGGGCACTAAATACCCCAGAAAAATTCTGGAAATGATGGGAGTTTCTGGCTAAGACGTGTGGATGTGCTCTGAGACGAATTCACCCTGGGGAGGTTTAACTAACAGGGTTTCCTGAGAACCAGGCAGGGGCTGCCTCCTTGAGACCACGTGAGCGGTCCTGTGTGCTCTTCTGAGTTCAGGAATAAACCTATTATGCTTTGTCAATTCTTTGTCACTCTGCATTGCTAGATTTACAGAGTGAAAAGTAAAAGCCGGGTGTGGTGGCGCATGCCTGTAATCCTTGCTCTAGGGAGGCTGAGGCAGGAGGATTGCCATGAGTTCAAGGCCAAGCAGCAAAGCATAGCAAGACTCTGAAAGTAAAAGTAACCTTAAAAAGTCTTAAGGTACAAAAACACAGAACCCTATTGCATATTTCCTCTGTAGCCTCCAGTGCTGCTGCTCTGACTGTCTGGAGAATTTAGCTTTAAAGGGTTTTGTCCCAGACTCATAATAACTACTAGCACAAATCACAGTTGTCCCGTGCAGTTATATGCATCTTACGATTTTAACACAGTTTAACCAAACACGTGAGTTCGGGGACCAGAGTGCCTGGTGAACAATAACCACAGCCTTACTGAGGTCCCCACTGTGAGGGGAAAGTATGTGACACCCAAAGTTTAAAGGAGCAGAGCTTCAGCCTGGCTCATGGCTTTTCTGGGATTTCGTCCACAGACTGCTGGTCCCAGGCAGAGGTGACCAGGGACAGAAAGAGAAAGGAGAGCCCGGAGACAGGGACATCGATGCCCAGGTCCTTGCCCAGGCAGCCGCCTCCACCAGCCGCTTCCGCTCTGATCTCACTCGGGGACCAGGATTACTCAGACCTTCCAAAAGCCCACCTGGACACACCTGGGCCTTTGTGGGCAGGAGGCTGAGTCTCTGACTGGCTTTGCTGTCTGGAGCAGAGGTGACAAAGGATTCTAGGCCGTCTTTAGACCTCCATGTGAAAAGGAAGGGATTAGAGAGTCCCTCTGCAGGCCCGGAACGGGGTTGTTTTAGTTGTTTGTGCAATAATTGTACAATTGCTACAATGCTTTCCGTTTTATACTATGATAAAGATTTTCTTGGGAAATTATCGCCTGTTCAAGAGTATCGTTCATTATTCATAATGTGTGATTTTCCTCTCAATGTTGCCTAGTTTTCAGAACTCCTAACAATTTCTCATACCAAAACCTTCAGATGATCATATAAAATAGATATGAAGTCACAACCCTTTTTTTTATAAAAAAACCTTTTATAAAAAAAGCCTTTTATAAAAAGGCTTTTATAGGTAATGGATGCAACTTGAGACCATACTCATAGGTGAAATCATTCAGACTTACATGTATAAATCACATATTTTCTTTTAAAATCTTTAACACATCTAATGAAACACATTAGAGTAAAACACTGAGTTTGTAGCTCTCCATTGTGATAATTCAAAATTAACAAGATACTCATGAGACAGCAAAGAATTTGTGACTTTTATAAACAAAATATTGAATGACAGTGACAATTCTTATATGAACATTGGCAAGCTACTTATTTCTATCGTGCAATTTCCTTGCTTAGAAAAGCTAGACACTGATATTCTTAAAAAAAAACAGTTTTAAAGAAAAATAAAGTATTAACAATGGAAAAGTATTTGGTACCTAAAACTTCCATAAATAATATCACTTTGCATTATTTTACCAGAAATAAAAGCAATAGAGAGTACATTTATACCTGACAATATATATGTATATCAATATTTTACATACATGAAAATACATTTTTCTTTTAAAGTCTGTTATTAATGACCTTTCTAAAACTTCAAAATATAGAATCTATAAATGCTATGCTCATTAAACTGCACTACATAAATTTTTTAAAAGGAAAATATCTTTCACAGAGCAAAAAAAAAATCACAAACATGTAAGAGAAATTTCCAAACTGTAGATTAAATATGAAAAAGAATAAAAACTAAATAAACATATACAAATGGTATTGTTCATGGTAAAATATTTGTTGTTGAGACTATAGAATAAAAATAAATTTTGCATTAGTATAAAATTTAAGGAACTTCATGTAGAAAATTTGGAATGAAGCTGAACTGAAATCAGAACTAAAATTGTGTATCTGAATCAGTACTTGGACATC